>SDVV010045790.1:0-10035 GCA_016164225.1 Gammarus roeselii
CTGTACAGGGTAATGGTAGAAATGTTGTCTATTAAAAAGTTTGAAAACATTTCAATATTAAGAACAATGGGTTACGGGCACTCTGAACCCAACACATTCTTATTTGTTTACGAATCTCTTGGCTTGATATAAGAATGTTTAGGTCCAGAGTGCCTGCAACCCTATGTTCTAAATATTTAAATATTCAAAGATATTTCCGGAGTGAGCCAAAAATAGCATCATGATGTCATTGGATTTCAATTTTTTTACGTTAGTACGGAGCAAATGTTTCACAAGGAATTAGTTCGTTTGTGACTGAGGCATGGGTGCCTCCTGAAGATCCTGAAATGGCTTGTTTTGCACACATTGCATTAGGGAATATGTTTCCTGAATAAGTCCAATTATAATGCAATGAATTTGAGAAAGAAGAGGTGAGATTATAAAATTTTAAAACTAAATTGTTAATTTGAATTTGGAAGGATTTTGAAGGATTCTACGAGGAATAAAATATTAAAATGGGCCATTGTGTATATTTCGTTGAAATTGCTTTTAAAGTAGACCTCCGGAGTTCCCCGTAGAGGGCTCGCTTCGTCACACAAGCCCAGAGAAAATGTACGCTCTTACTTGAATGTAACAGACGGAAAAAAACCTAATTGTCTCAAATTTGCACTAAACGGTATGTGCGTAAAAGTCGATGACTCAACCAACCCATAGCGACATCATCGTTTCCGTGATTGGAAATTGACTGTACTGAAACAAAATGGATACAGAATGAAAGACACCATATTTATCACCAATCCTCCTTCCATCAGATAGAAAAGGTACTTTCTGATTTTTAATTGACTTCTGCACACTTCAACACCAGTTTATGATCTAAATTGGCGAACGTACCTCAAGGGCATCTAATCCTGTTAGCGGCTTTCATGACCTGGCTCTTTTTATTCATATAATTGAAAAAATGAAGTGCCTATCATAAAGAGCATCGGATAGCAGAAACTATGGCGTTGCATCGCTATAGATTCCTACATGGGAAACTAATCGGAGAAATCCTCCGCATGGCAATGTGTTCAAAATCTCGTTGATGGAAGAGCTTACACATCAAACACATCAACTTTGAGCATACACTAGATGATACATTGAGCTTTCTTTTCGAGAGAAAAACCTGTACTTCCCCAGTACTAGAACGATCTCACTTCCTTCAGTATTCCAGGTCATTCCTTGATTGGTACCTGTGCGCATATAGACGCGCAAAGGGAGGCTCGAAGGGCGTTAATGTTTAGTCGTATACTGCAGGATTTATTGACTCGAGAAGTTTTCGTTGTCTCGGAATTCCGGGACAAAATTGTCTCAGATCCCGGGATTTCGGGTAAAGCAAAGATATTATATTTTTTCCGAAAAAACATCATGATAACCATTTCGAGCATATAATATGGGTTGTGGGGCTGGTATTGAATAGAAGTAACTCAACGACTTTGAAAAGACACTTACCCCCCCATGTCTTTAATGAATAAGTAGAAAATATAAAGATCAGGAAATAAACATAAATAGATGGATATGCGATGAAACGAACTACAAAACTTGAAAGATTGATCAGGATATACAAGAAGAAAAAAATGTTTTCAATAGATATCCCTTCGCAATAAATTTTAAACATCTGTCATCAGTAAACGACGCATTGATTCCATGTCCCGTCTTCGATATCCGAATGTATTCGTGAAATGGATCAAACTGAAACCAAAAATGCACACGTCAGTGCCCTTGAGTCATGCTTTCAACTTCGTCACCAATAATTCAGCAGCAGTAAATGCATTCACCAACTCAACCGAAGTTGGAGGAGCGGCTCCCAGGCGTCCCACATCTTAAGCGTGTAATAATATGCGCAATACTGGCATTGATTCGGACGCGATTTTCTCAGCCCTAAATAAAATTGTTTCCTCCTTATTTCCCCAACGCTGTGTATTTTTCAATATGAATCCGTGATATCAGCTGTCTTCCTTCTATGTAGCGCTGTAAGGAAGAGTCTCCAAGTTTCCAAAGCAACGGATTATCATGGTAATTTATTCGTTCCTCTTTTCAAAAATCTCAAACTTTTATCGATAAACTAATTCTTACTTTTCTCGATTCGAGTGAGTTCAATTTATATTTGAACATCATCCAACGCATAATAGAAAATGTATTTTAGACATTTAAAGTTAGTAACACTATATTTTTTTCATTACCCATGCTGCTACAAAATAGTATAGAAAACATACATATCTTTCCTAATAAATATAAATCGAAATATTTATATACTGTGTTTGATCGCCGTGCGGGTGACCCTGAACTATCATGGAAGAGAAACCCCGATATACTGCTCTGGCTGATGGTGTCGAACATTCAAGCAACTATCTACCTAATTTTATCTTTCAGGCAATCGAGTCTCTGTAATGAAGCTTAAAATTTAACGAACTACAAAATGGAAAGGTGACTGAACAGACTTCTCTTTTACATTATGTTGCCTTGTCAAAAATAGACGTCATCAACGAAGTGGTGGCAGTTACTTACAAATTATAGTCATTCTTGAATACATAAAAGACGTTGCCATCTAGACCGTTCATGTTACACCACTCAGCATATACACGTAAGTTTTAGATCGCTCATGTTACACCACTCAGCATATGCACGTAAGTTTTAGACCGCTCATGTTACATCACTCAGCATATACACGTAAGTTTTAGACCGCTCATGTTACACCACTCAGCATATACACGTAAGTTTTAGACCACTCGTATTACACCACTCAGCATATACACGTAAGATTTAGACCGCTCATGTTACACCCCTCAGCATATACACGTAAGTTTTAGACCGCTCATATTAGACCAATCAGCATATAGTCGTAAGTTTTAGACCGTTCATGTTACACCACTCAACATATACACGTAAGTTTTAGACCGCTCATGTTACGCCATTCACCATATACACGTGAGTTTTAGACAGCTGATGTTACACCACTCAGCATATACACGTGAGTTTTAGACCGCTCATGTTACGCCACTCAGTATATACACCTAAGTTTTAGACCGCTGATGTTAGACCACACAGCATATACACGTATGTTTTAGATCGCTCATGTTACACCACTCAGCATATACATGTAAGTTTTAGACTGCTTATGTTACACCGCTCATTTTATACCACTCATGTTACATCGTTCATGTCACACCGCTCATGTTACACCGCTCATGTTACCCCACTCATGTAACATCGCTCATGTTGCACCGATCATGTTACACCCCTCATGTTACCCCGCTCATGTTACACCGCTCATGTTTCATCACTCTTGTTACACCGTTCATGTTACACCGCTCATGTTACACCACTCTTGTTACATCGCTCATGTTACACGGCTCATGTTACACCGCTCATGTTACACCGCTCATGTTACACCGCTCATGTTACACCGCTCATGTTACATCTCTCATGTTACCCCGCTCATGTTACACCGCTCATGTTATATCGCTCATGTTACAACACTAATTTTATCCCGCTCATGTAACCCCACTCATGTTACACCGCTCATGTTACACCACTCATGTTACCCTGCTCATGTTAAGCCGCCTATGTTGCACCGCTCATATTACATCGCTCATGTTACAACACTCATGTTACCCCGCTCGTGTTACATCGCTCATGTTACAACCCTCATGTTACTCCGCTCATGTTACACCGTTCATGTTGTACCGCTCATGTTACGCTGCTCATGTTACATCGCTCATGTTACAACACTCATGTTACCCTGCTCATGTTTCACCGCTCATGTTACAACACTCATGTTACCCCGCTCATGTTACATCGCTCATGTTACAACACTCATGTTACCCCGCTCATGTTATAACGCTCATGTTAAAACACTCATGTTACCCCGCACATGTTACATCGCTCATGTTACAACACTCATGTTACCCTGCCAATGTTACACGGTTCATGTTGCACCGCTCATGTTACACTGCTCATGTTACACCGCCCATGTTATAACACTCATGTTACGCCGCTCATGTTACATGCTCATGCTACCCCGCTCATGTTACACCGCTCATGTTACGCCGTTAATGTTACGCCGTTCGTGTTACCCCGCTCATGTTACACCGTTCATATTGCACCGCTCATGTTACACCGTTCATGTTACACCATTCATGTTACACCGTTCATGTTACCCCGCTCATGTTACACCGCTCATGTTACACCGCTCACGTCACACCGTTCAGCATATATACGTTAGAAATACTTTAAGTAGACACGTAAAGTAGACAGAATGACGCCTCACTCAGCCTGCATTATTTCTGACAGCTCGGAGGGGAACAGCAAAATTCCGGTCAAGTCACTCAGAAGTTTGTGGCTCATCAATGTTATAATTTTACAGATGAAACACTTGTTTTCATCATTGCCAGCCAAGGAAAATGTTCAATACAATTTTGGATTGTCCCAGACATCGCGGCTGCTATCTGTATATGATATAGCAATTGTAAAATTTAGTTTACTTGCATATCAGTTCGACTCATCATGGTTTGTGAGGTGATGGCATCGCACAGTCAACATGTCAAACATACAGGGCGGGCCACACGACGCTGCGAATTCAACTATCACCTCTACTTCTGTACGTCAATTTCACTCACACCTCTTCATCCGTACATCAATCGCACTCACACACCTGCTCCCGTACATCAATCCCACTCACACCTCTGCCCCCGTACCACAATCCCACTCTCACCTCTGCCTCCGTACCACAATCCCACTCCCACCTCTGCGTCCGCACCACAATCCCACTCTCACCTCTGTCTCCGTACCACAATCCCACCCACACCCCTTCCTCGTACAACAATCTCGCTCTCACCTCCGCCCCTGTACCACAATCCCACTCTCTCCTCTGCCCCCGTACCACAATCACACTCTCTCCTCTGCCCCCGTTCCACAATCCCACTCTCACCTATGCCCCCGTACCACAATCCCACTCTCACATCTGCCCCCGTACCACAATACCACTCTCTCCTCAGCCCCCGTACCACAATCCCACTCTCACCTATGCCCCCGTACCACAATCCCACTCTCACATCTGCCCCCGTACCACAATCCCACTCTCACTTCTGCCTCCGTACCACAATTTCACTCTCACCTCTGTCTCCGTACCACAATCACACTCCCATCTCTGCCTCCGTCCCACAATCCCACTCTCACCTCTGTCCCCGTACCACAATCCCGCTCTCATCTCTGCCTCCTTACCACAACCCCACTCCCACCTCTTCCCGTACCACAATCCCACTCTCACCTCTATTTTCGTACCACAATCCCACTCCCACCTCTGCGCCCGCACCACAATCCTCCTCTCACCTCTGTCTCCGTACCACAATCCCACCCACACCCCTTCCTCGTACAACAATCCCGCTCTCACCTCCGCCCCTGTACCACAATCCCACTCTCTCCTCTGCCCCCGTACCAAAATCCCACTCTCAACTATGCCCCCGTACCACAATCCCACTATCACATCTGCCCCCGTACCACAATCCCACTCTCACTTCTGCCTCCGTACCACAATTTCACTCTAACCTCTACCTCCTTACCACAATCACACTTCCATCTCTGCTTCCGTCCCACAATCCCACTCTCACCTCTGTCCCCGTACCACAATCCCGCTCTCATCTCTGCCTCCTTACCACAACCCCACTCCCACCCCTGTCCCGCACCAAAATCCCGCTCCTACCTCTGCCTCCGTACCACAATCCCACTCCCGCTTTTGCCCAGTACTACAATCCCGCTCTCGCCTCTGCCTCCTTACCACAATCCCACTCCCACCCCTGCTCCGTACCACAATCCCGCTCTCACCTCTGCCCCCGTACCACAATCCCACTTTCACATCTGCCCCTGTACCACAATCCCACTCTCTTATCTGCCCCCGTACCACAATCCCACTCTCACATCTGCCCCCGTACCACAAACCCACTGTCACCTCTGCCTCCGTACCACAATCCCACTCTCACCTTTGCCTCCGTACCACAATCCCACTCCCACCCCTGCCGCGTATCCGAATCCCACTCTCACATCTGCCTCCGTACCACAATCCCACTCCCACCTCTGCCTCTGTACCACAATCCCACTCTCACCTCTGCCCCCGTACCACAATCCCACTCTCAACTCTGCCCCCGTACCACAAACCCACTCTCACCTCTGCCCCCGTACCGCAATCCCACTCTCACCTCTGCCCCCGTAGTACAATCTTCAGGTTCAGACTTCACAACACGCCCGTTCCCTAATTGGGGCGCGATGTTATTTCCTCGCCGTCGTTCGTGCGGGCAAGAACATTTATTCTAGATAACAAACCTCAACGTTGGAAGAATGTTCGCTAACCTATGTCATCCAGTTAGCACTGGATTAGCAGGTCGCTTGGTCTGTAATTAGCAGTAAGTGGGATGTTAACGAGAGCTAATTCTAGTGTGAAATTATCATGGGTGCATATTTAGGTTGCAGCAAAGAATATTCTTGTCAGTTAGAGCTCTTATTGTTACATAAACTGAATAAGTAAGTTCACTACATGTGGAAGAATACTCCCGGTCGCAGCATGGAACAGTATCATAACATCGTTATGCTATTTTTTTTGTTGTATATTCTATTGAATATCCGTACGCCTACATAACCATACAATTGAATCCATGGATTTTACATCTTGTTCAAATAGATACTGCATAAACAGAAAAATCGTCTACTCCAAAGTTATTTAATTTACCTAATTACCAATGGTAACTTCCATTCAAATTATCCATCTGCAAATCGGGTTCCCGCCAAATATTCTATAGATTCTCTAATTGTTTTCGTGAAGTATGTATCGCAATCCTGCACTAA
This sequence comes from Gammarus roeselii, assembly GCA_016164225.1. NCBI lineage: Eukaryota > Metazoa > Arthropoda > Malacostraca > Amphipoda > Gammaridae > Gammarus > Gammarus roeselii. The sequence continues at coordinate 6,853 of SDVV010045790.1, forward strand.
CCAACGCCACCCGCTGTGTTGAAGTCAGCCTAGGCACGTGACGGGATCCTGGGCACGTGACGTGATCCTGGGCACGTGACGTGATCCTGGGCACGCGACGTGATCCTGGGCACGTGACGGGATCCTGGGCACCTGACGTGATCCTGGGCACGTGACGGAATCCTGGGCACGGGACGTGATCCTGGGCACGTGACGTGATCCTGGGCACGTGACGGGATCCTGGGCACGTGACGGGATCCTGGGCACGTGACGGGATCCTGGGCACGTGACGTGATTCTGGGCACGTGACGTGATCCTGGGCACGAGACGGAATCCTGGGCACGTGACGTGATCCTGGGCACGTGACGGGATCCTGGGCACGTGACGGGATCCTGGGCACGTGACGTGATCCTGGGCAAGTGACGTGATCCTGGGCAAGTGACGGGATCCTGGGCAAGTGATCCCAATCATGTCTGTTCTATTTGGATAAATGCAGAAATACAAGGAAATTGCATCCATAAGAAGTAAAGGAAGTCAAACTAATAAAATGTGTACAGTAGAGACATGAGATTCGTTCATGCCTGGTCAGACTACCATGTAAAAAACAACAATGTACCTACGAGCTATTTGATTAAATATGTATTTTTGTTTCGGAATTATATCTGTTTATAGCTGCTTAATAATTAATATAAATACATTTCCACTAAGTTCAAAATATAGCAAACAAATCTCGTTTGAAATTTCATTGTCCACGAACTGTCTTGTTTCACAGCTGTTCATCATTGGCATGTCATTCATCAAGGTTAACGAAGGCAGCCAAATTCTTGTTCAGCCGTTAACTAACAATCATTATTAAGTAAGGTGATTAAATCAACTGTTGTATTCCCATTATTGAAGTCATGTTAGTTATACATTTCAGATTGGAGAAGATATTAAATATTGTACATGAATAGCTAACAGTTGATCTGTACGTAGTGTTGTAAACTCCATCATTCAGAGTAGCAAGTTATCGGAAGTCGCCATTTAACACTCGCTTCTAATTGCATCCTTCACATCCTTAATCTCGCTTAACCTGCAGATCCTTCAAAGTATTCCAATAAATTTGTAATAACTAATGACAAATAATCAGTTATATGACTGAAACGAAGAGTAAATATATAGTCATTTGTATGAGCGTTGTGTTCGCAACGACTGCGGTAGACATTTTTCCAGTCATTCCCCCAATACGATGAATCGCAGTGAATTAAGCTGTATTTTTTTATTGATTTATGCCAATGCTCCATACCTACAAACTTTGAATACAAAACTTCATTATTACCTGTAATTTTGTATATTCTTCAGACGACATCCATAAACAATCACTCCCGAAAAATAGGAGTACAGAATGCGGTATAATGTTGATCAATATGATATTGTTGCATGGGCTGATATACATCCAATATGAACCTAAGATATTCTTGTAAAATACACAGCAATTGGACTAATATTCATACAGTTTTCTTTGAGCGAAGGCTCCTCGCTATCACATTGAATGCTGCATTGAGCATTCAATGGGAATGAGGACAAGTCGAAGTGGCCATCTGCTCTGCCCTGCATGCCCACGAAGCGACGATCTTCACTGCTCTGCATGCCCACGAAGCTACGTCTGGACTGCAGTCTTCTCTGCTCTGCATGCCCACGAAGCGACGTCTGAACTGCAGTCTTCTCTGCTCTGCATGCCCACAAAGCGACAATCTTCTCTGCTCTGCATGCCCACGAAGCGACGCCTGGACTGCAGTCTTCTCTGCTCTGCATGCCCACGAAGCGACGTCTGGACTGCAGTCTTCTCTGCTCCGCATGCCCGCAAAGCAACGTCTGGACTGCAGTCTTCTCTGCTCTGCATGCCCGCGAAGCGACGTCTGGACTGCAGTCTTCTCTGCTCTGCATGCCCGCAAAGCGACGTCTGGACTGCAGTCTTCTCTGCTCTTCATGCCCGCGAAGCGACGTCTGGACTGCAGTCTTCTCTGCCCTGCATGCCCACGAAGCGACGATCTTCTCTGCTCTGCATGCCCACGAAGCGACGTCTGGACTGCAGTCTTCTCTGCTCTGCATGCCCACGAAGCGACGTCTGGACTGCAGTCTTCTCTGCCCTGCATGCCCACGAAGCGACGATCTTCTCTGCTCTGCATGCCCACGAAGCGACGTCTGGACTGCAGTCTTCTCTGCTCTGCATGCCCACAAAGCGACAATCTTCTCTGCTCTGCATGCCCACGAAGCGACGTCTGGACTGCAGTCTTCTCTGCTTTGCATGCCCGCGAAGCGACGTCTGGACTGCAGAACGATTGTCCCAGACTGCGCACTGACCAGTGGCCAGCAACATTTCGTGTGCGCTTTCCAAGAGAAACCTCCGCTGTCCTGCAGATGACCGAACAGAGGGCAAAAAAGGGAATTTTCACAGGGACACTACAGAACTGAGGAACAGGTTTGGTCCTCATTTTTTTGTACTGTAGGGAGGCGGAAATGGCCAGTAAATCAGGTTCGGTGGTTCGATGAAAGAGTTCTTGTATAATTTCAACGGTTTCTAACATATGTATTGTATCAGTAAATTTATATCCTCTGGATAATTTTCAACTGGCACCATTTTCCTTTGGTTGGAATAATCACTGAAATAATTCGACCAATTCTCGAGCAGCCAAGGTAACGTTCGATATAAGGAGGCAAATGAAACAAAATGAAAGCATCAATAGATATTCAAAGTCTATCTTAGTTCGCTGTGAGGTTGTAGGGTTATTGCTCGTATCAACAATACTAGCATATGAGGTAATTAATTTCCAGGTTATTGAGTCATTGCTGGTAGCAGGATTATCAGCAACACATAATTCCAGCCTCTATACATCTTCCCTATCAACTTTACCATGGTTGAGCCATTGTGTAGTGAATAATGGTTGATGTTCCATTGGGTCCTGCTGTTGTTTGCACTCTGTCGAATATAATACTTGAATGGTTGGGTCCTGCTGTTGTTTGCACTCTGTCGAATATAATACTTGAATGGTTGGGTCCTGCTGGTGTTTGCACTCTGTCTAATATAATACTTGAATGGTTGGGTCCTGCTGTTGTTTGCACTCTGTCGAATATAATACTTGAATGGTTGGGTCCTGCTGTTGTTTGCACTCTGTCGAATATAATACTTGAATGGTTGGGTCCTGCTGGTGTTTGCACTCTGTC
>SDVV010045791.1:0-10035 GCA_016164225.1 Gammarus roeselii
ATATATAGCGGTATAGTTGACTTCTGGAAGAGCAGTTTGTGTTTAAATAAGCAGTTGCAATAGAAGGCTTCATGCATGAACAAAGACATTAATTATAAATTGGGTTGTGTGACGGGGGTGTCAAATAGCAAATGATAGGAATACAACACATAATATTACTATCGGTATGTGATGAGAGGAATACAACACATAATCTTACTATCAGTGTGTAATGAGAGGAATACAACACATAATCTTACTATCAGTATGTAATGATAGGAATACAACACATAATCTTACTATCGGTATGTGATGAGAGGAATACAACACATAATCTTACTATCAATATGAAATGATTGGAAGAAAACACATAATCTTATTATCAGTAAGTAATGATAGGAATACAACACATAATCTTACTATCAGTGTGTAATGATAGGAATACAACACATAATCTTACTATCAGTGTGTAATGCTAGGAATACAACACATAATCTTACTATCAGTGTGTAATGCTGTACTGCTGACTTGGAGTGATATTATTGGAAGGTGGGGAGGGGGTGTCTTAACAGCAAATGATAGGAATACATCACCTAATCTCACTATCAGTATTTAATGCTGAAATGCTGACATGGAATGATATTATTGGGTAGAGGGGAAGGGGGGTCTAAACAGCAAATGATAGGAATACAACACATAATCTTATCATCAGTTTGTGATGATAGGAATACAACACATAATCTTACCATCAGCATGTATTGCTGTAATGCTGACTTGGAGTGATGTTTCAAAATGACTGACAACAATGTATGGTCCCAAACAGTCTAATGACCTGGAGGAGTTTCACATCCACAGTCTAAATTTGTAATTGTTCTGTGCAATTAGGGGTTTCAGTTCAATGAAATACTACATGTGGTGTTATCGATTTCTATACCGGACATTCCCTTGTTTGTGACAGTTAGCTGCATAATAACAGCATAGTTTCCAGAATCACATTGTTTATGCTCTATAGTGTGCTTAACAATAAGGCCCACCTGGTTTTCGAGCGTTGATGTCGTACCTGTGCCCAAGCATCCTTCTTTGAGTATCACAACTTCCAAGGAATTGCTTGAATAGCAGCGTCTAAGGCAGATTGTTTGTCATGGGAATATGTAAGAAACTACAAATTTTAGAATCATCGTTCATTACAACTCAATTACTCTAATGATTTTTTCTTCGACGAGAGCTTCTTTCGACAAGTGTTGGTGAAACAGACCTTTTGATGATATCTAAATTCCTCGTCATCAGTCGAATAAGACGACTCTCTGACTTTGCAGGAAGCTATTTCAATTAATGATTATTCATTACTAAACTGTTTTTTCAAGATTACACTTAAGAAACTAATCTCATTGTCCAAAAATCCACGATCACTTATTTTGTGAGCCTGCAAGAAAATGCACTTCGATCTGCTACTCTAATATTGCTGTAATCAAATACGAAGATATATTCAGCGAGAAATTCGTTCATAACACCATTAACAGCTTTAATCGAGGATATAAGTTCCGTCCATCAGGGCAGGGTAAGAAAAGAAGCTACGTCAAGGCACAGTCAAATATCCATTCAAATTTTGGTAATGAAATTTTCCAATTTTACAAAATGAGAACCAGATATAGTCTAAGTATGACACTTACTAGATTATTCGGCTATAAAGGTTTACGATGTAAGGCTGGACAGTCATCTTATTTTAATGAACCGTTTCAAATATCCCTCTACGTCAGGTTATTTTTTATTTAAATTTTATTTAAATTTTGGACGTATATCATAAATCCACATTTGCAATTTCTAGTACTTGCTATGTATAGCATTTTCTATGAGTCTCTTTGTCATCCTAAATTCAGAAGGACTCACGAGAGTCCCAATATCTGAATCGTTTCTCGGACATTTTTTATGAAATCAATACCTGGTACTTTCTGGCAATAAGAGTTTACGGGTAAACATAAAGAGTACAATAGATGGCCAAAGATCGATTCTTCGATCCTATAACCGCTGTAATGGATTGAAGGCACGCCAATGACATCAAATCCGATTTTGCAGCATTTGGTCCCATTTTTAAAGTAAAAAATCGGCCATATAACATGTGCAGTACTTGTACTGCGTGAAATTTGTGAGGAAATACGAACATGATTAATCAACTCACAGAGAGCGATAGCCGGGTTGATTGTTGCTGAAGTATTGTCTTTGTTCTTCTCCCGATATCGAAAATAACAATAATTGAATGCTGGAAGTGAGTTAGTTCACGTTGGAGCGAGGAGTTAAGTTTACTAATTTATTGCTACTTTGAAATGCACTGATGTGAATAAAACCAAAATATATAGGAATACATTATTTGAAAAAAACAAAGAATCAATGGGTATCTCTCGAACATCCGTGACCTTATATTTCCTACGGTGTTTTTTCAGACCCATAAACATGTCATAATCTCAAATTGGTGTTCAGAAAATCAACATTGCTTCTTTTATTCGAGTGTATTACACATTACATTAACTGATTTGGTTTCAGTTTCCTTAATTGAATGTATTCGCTCTAGGTAAGCCTACTGAATATACTACCTCAGGATTGTCTTCATTACTTCTACTGCTTCGTGCCATCCAGATCAATCACTAAAACGCGAATACTGCTGACTCAGCGTTTTCAAGTCCTCACACATCCATTACGGGGAGATATTACCCTCACTTTTGCACTGGCAGAGCTTTTTTATTGGGATATAAAACTCGATTCCGAAATATTCGGCGCAAAAACTGACCAAAATATTTTTCATCACAAGGCAATATGAATCATTTTTCTGAAGGGCTCTTCTGTAGGACTCTTGAGCTCCAACAATTCGAGTGACAAATTCTGACCGATATTTTTCTGTGAACTCTTTCCGCCCGAGCAGATGTTACCTCGGCTCAGGAGTACGAAACATATCCAAGGCTTTGAAAAACATATTGAGGTCGGTTCTCACTTTCTTTTTATTATTTTATTCGGCATGAGAACAGTTGCTGGCTGAAATTCTACAGTGAAACGAGAGACGTTCCCGATTAGTATTGGTTTGGCAACCACAATACAAAGATTTATATTTCAACTATAAAACATGCGATTGCAACAAACGAACTTATTTTGAAATAATAGGGTAGACATAGACACACAGCTAATTCCCCCCAACATCTTATTTGTCATCTAAATAGATTAAAGTAGATGAGATCACTATTTCACTCAACGAATTCAAGCTTTGTTTATCAGTGTGTTGAAAATCGATGACGGTGAAATTCATCAAAGCGCCTAGCAAACATGTACCTTCTTTGGAGATGCATAGTCATGTATGGAGGTTCTATCTGAAAAATTACCGAAGATGAATATTTTAATTTTATAAATACAACTATGACGTATTTTATGTTTATTTTTATAATTCATCCCTTCTAATATTCATAATAGTTACTCACAACATTTCAAAATGACCGGTTTGTTGCACTTCACATCAGACCTAAGTGATTGAAAGTCCATTCAATGGTATAGCCAGCTGCAATTCAACTTCCATATGAATAGAAATAAATTAGAATTAAGTCTCCAGTTACATGAGTGCTCTTAAAGGCTATTTTTCATAAATTGGCTGGTGGTAAACAATTTTACTAATGTCTCCTTTTATAAATAATTTGATTTGATTTTGATTTGACACCATTTCAGTAGAACCTATGAGAATTCTCCTAGAAATTGAGTTTTGTATCAGCTAGTTTGAAGCTTTTATAACAGAAAACATAGTTCAGTCCACTTAGGAATACATCATAAAGTGCAATGTAAATTTCAGACTTCCCGAGCACCATCCTTGAGCTCTGTACCGAGAAAAAAATGTTGAATTAGTTGATAATTTTCATAGCAAGCATCGAGCTAGAATCTTTTCGCCTGCATTGCAGTGAAATACTCCGAGACAACCAGTACTTTTGATGGTGCAAAACATGGAAACAAAATTATTTTGGAACTATGATCAGGGCACGTCGTATCAATAACTAACGAGGCCGTATCGTCCAAAAAATTATGAAAACTTTGTATAATTGTGAGCCAAAACAATTCAGAAGCATTTATAAATATAAAAACGGCTAACTTTTTTGTTTGAAATTCAAAAGTTTACAAGCTGAATATTTGTCATCAATTCAATGTACATTGAACTTCTTATATTAGACATAAGTGTCAGCGTTGCTGAATCATGTATACACTTTTGCCAGCCAGAAGAAAAGGATCGATATCGGCGAGCTTCCTTCAAACATTTACCACATAATAAATCCCTAAAGTGGAACATACATTTTTGTGCGAATACATAAATTACCTTTCGGGATATTGAATTATACTATGTATCGGAGGCAATATAAAACCTTTTCAGCACGTTCGGGGAGCGCTTGTGAAAAAATGGCTGGTTGGAATCGTGGGGAAGTTATTTGTAAGGGAATATTACCGGAAATATTACATCTACTATTACAAGCATCTATCGAGTGGGATTATGAGACGGCTCATAGTTGAGGTCACTTGACCTGTGATGATCGTCCAACCATTAATAGTACAAAATGAGGACTAAATAACTATTTGTAGAATTAAGGTCTGATTCACGCAGGACCCTAAAACACTTAACAAACGTATCCCACATATGCTGTTATGACCCGAAAGATGGCGCTCATATATGTTTGAAAGATTGTATTAACTTGTTCATTCATAATGATTTTGCGAAGCAGCCTGAACTCACAACTCAAAAGTTATTCCGGAACAGATCATCACAAGCTTTATTAAAGCCTTCCTACCCCGAGGCCTTATGTTTGAGGGGGAGGAATGAAAGACTCGTGTGAAGAACGTGAGAGTCCATAGAGACGAGGCGGGAGGTAATTTTTCCGGGGAATGGTCGGGGAGGACAAGACGAGGAGTAATTGTGACTATGAACTGTCAGGGATGACTAGACGGGATTTAATTGAGACGGAGGACTGGCAGGGGTAACGAGACGGGAGTTAATTGAGACGGAGGACCGACAGGGTAACGAGACGCGAGTTAATTGAGACAGTGAACTGGCAGGAAAATAGAGACACATAAATGGATGAAACGGAGAGCTTGCCAACACTCTGAGACTTAGGTAGTTGAGACGGGTACCAACCAGAAGATAAAACGGAAGTATTTGTTAAGGTGTAATAAATGGGTTACTGGTGGGGAGATGAGACGGAAGGAATTAGGATTTGGAAAGTGAAGAGGAGGACAATACAGGAAATAATTTGGGATGAAGAACCAAATGCTTGTTAGCAGATGTACCCGGTTCATTAGGGGACAATGGACTTACTCACGACATGAAGTTACTGTAACAAGAGAGACTGTTTTTTTCTGTTGCATTTGCCGACTTTTTGGTGCTTGCCCTTTCTTGGCTGTCATTCTTTCAGTTGTATGTTATTATTCTCGTTTCCAATAGGGACCAAGTCTTCGATTAATATTTGTTTAAACACGTTCGGAATACAATGATAAACTATGTTCTGTGACTGCCTTCTCTGTTTGATGACTGTGGCACTAATGGACCAACAACGCTACTTTGGTCTCAGAGACAGATGAGACAACATCTGTCTCTGAGACGTAAGTGTTACGTGGGTAGGAGAGACAGGCAAGACATTTGGTCTTGAATCAGAAAGACAAATTTTCTGTTTTATAAGAAACTACGAAATACTCGAATAGCTGGTTTTGGATGAGACGAAAAGGTTTTATTATTTGATGTGTGGACGAATTTGAGTTATATCACCGATCAGTCTTCTGCCTGTCCTATCCAAGATTCTAGAAAAGGTACTATCTACCTCGAATTAAACAACCTATTCAATGACTGCCAGTATGCTTATCGTCGAAAATTGTCAACAGAAGACGCACTTACTGTATGAGCATCACTGAAGATCTGTACAAAAACTTTGATAAGGGGCAGTTATCTCTGCTGGTATTGCTAGACTTATCGAAAGCATTCGACAGCGTAAGCCATACATTTTTTTTTGGCAAGCTCCGCAACATCGGAATTGACCCTACTTGGTTCGAAAGTTATCTGGTGAATCGACAACAATTGGTTAAACTCGATAAAGCAACTATGTCAAATCCGGCCATAGTTGCCTTTGGGGTCCCTCAAGGTTCGATACCTGTCTCTTTGTTGTTCTTGATTTTTGTAAATGACATCGACTGTTAATTACCAAAAAAATCAAGCGAGGTAAAGTACGCCGATGATGTTCAAATATTGCTTTCCCGAAAGCCGTCGGATATGAATGCACTGAAAGACGACGCTGAGGCAGCCGTAACTAATCTGAAATCTTGGTATGATAAAAATGGACTCAAGCTCAACTCTGAAAAAACAAAATGCATCTTGTTCGGCTCGAACTCAAAAAGAAAAGCAGTTCCAATTAATTTCTCTATCAAGATAGGCAAATCTGACATTCCTGTTGGGGATAAAGTTATATGTCTGGGGGTATGGTTTGATCCCGATTTTTCCTTCAAACACCACGTAACTACTCTGTGTTCCAAACTGAATGGAAGACTTTGTTCCTTAGCTCCGTATAAAAAGAATTGGATTTCAAATCAAGATTACAGATTGTCCACGCTTTAGTATTTTCTCACATGAACTACTGTCTTTCAATCTGGAAAATGCACCAAACCCCAAAGATAAAAAGTACAACGTTGTATAAATTTTGCAGCAAGAATAACGTACGTGCGATGGTAACCACATAAAACGTGACCACGAGAGTCCTCTCCTCGAAAAATTACAGTGGTTGAATATCGACTACAAACTGGCACTCCAAGAATGGATCAGAATTCAAAAAGATCTTCTAGAAAAACAATCACCCGGCAGTCAAAGGCACATATATTCTCGAGGTAAAAAGAACAATCGATTCACAAGAAATAATGATACTCTGCACGTTGAACACAGGAAAACAAAAACTGCCCGTCGAGCTTTTTCGATTACTGGACCAAAATTCTGGAACAACCTCCCAACAAGCCTCAAAAATCTTGAATCCAACAAATCCTTCATGAATAGGCTTAATGAAAATCTGTTGACCGATCAATTCAAAACGGTAACTTTGCCAACAAGCACAAGCTAAATACATTATACCAATAACCAGAAAAAGCATTTCTGTTCATAAGCGACCACCACCACCAACCACCACCACCATAACTCTCAACATTTAGACACCATCTAATCGTTTTTACTCAGACGATACATATGTTTTCTATGTGGTTACCGATCACAATTGTCTTCGCCAATTACCATAAGTGTTAACTAGCGTTTTGTCTATTTCTACGTTTTAAATGTTCCAGTCGTTTTAGTATAATTAAAATACGGACTCAGTATTTTGAGGAACGATAGGCAGCTCCTAACTTGACAAAGGTTTACTCGATTTCAACATAATTCATTTAATTATTTCTAACAATTACCGTACAATTTCTGATCAAACAATCATTGCCTTATAAACTACCATTTTGCTTTGTCTCCTACAACAGAAGTATATTCATCCAACTTGTGTACGCCAGCATTGTATTGTTTCTGATTGTCAATCATTTAATCATTTCCTAGCGGTCATGAAGTGTGTATATTTGTGGGCTGTTTGCTGTTGTTGTTAGGTAACCCCAACTGCACCAGCGGTAGAGGCACCCCCGGTCAGCGCACCTGACGACAGCCCGGATACCCACCGACATGTGCATGTTAGGATGCGACTGGCGAAGGCCTCCATATCAGACCACACCCCTGCAATAATGGACACTGTCCCCCGAGTGCTCCCGCATATCCGACACCTCTGACACACATAGGAAGGGAAGATCCCTTGTCCGTGTTGGCATGACTGAAGCACTGTCATGTGGTTTATAGGTAACAGTTACCACGTCATAACCTTTGAAGCCCATCTTGACTCACACTAGGAGCCAAATGCACATCCTACTAATCAATGGCGGGCGCACTATAGCAGGAAAGGAGGCATTCACTTCTTTTGGAGCCATCAGCTGCCGACAACCGATGAATGATGGGCCTACATTTAGTCTGGTTTAGTTGTACTGTAAATTGAAGTTTTAATAGTATTAGCTCATCAACCCTTCCCAGGCCTATTGATATAATATAATTTAATCTGACATTCGGGCTCTCAACAACTTCACATTACCAGGAACATATCTGAATAGAACAATTCGTGTCCACAGAGTCTCTCATTGTTGTTGTTACTGATTTAGAACTAATAAATTGACCGTACTGTATTATTATTTCGTAAATGCGTGTAATATCCTAGCAAGATCCGTTAAAAAACAAATCAACAATAATTTAGTATAGCTTTAATAATTATGTACTTATCTTGGCAAGTCAACGATCATATAATTATGTTAGGCAACTCATAATACTTTAGCAGATCATTAATGATATTGAAATAACGTATTATCAAGCCCCTTGTAATGAGGTCGCGCCTAGTTCACAGAGAGAATAGCTGCCACATAATATACGTAATACGTATCCTACTCAATACACGTTTCCGGGTGTAATACCCATCGATTTTTACATAATGCAAGTGGTAAGTACTACGTGGTGCCCTTTGCTCGGCGCTCATTTACGTAAATGACGTAGAATCACACGAAAGATGAAGCAGTAGAATCCCATCGCATTTATGTACAAGATTGGTGAATAAACACAACCTTGTAATCACGTCTCAACGCTTCAAGTAAAGTTTTCAAATTCTTAGAATGTTATAATGGCAAAAACGCATTTACTTTCCACGGAAATTTCCCTTTTCTTCGTAAACAATTAATTGAAAAGTTTATTTACGCCAATAGCGCATGTCTCTCAAAAAAAAATCGACCTCATGACTGGAGTTGTCCGGAATGTTACCGCATAGCAACCATCAACGTGTCTACCCACGTTCACTGCAATCACCGTGACCATCGGCGTGACCATAGGTGACCACTTTGTTCGCTCTGACCACCAGTGTCCTGTGCAATTGCTGTGACTAAAAAAGTCAAATAAAATCGCTCCTTCCACCAGTGTCTATTGATATCGCTTTGACCACCAGTGTCTATTGATATCGCTGTGCTATAGATATCGCTGTGACCCATAGTGTCTATTGATATCGCTGTGACCCCCAGTGTCTATTGATATCGCTGTGACCAGTAGTGTCTATTGATATCGCTGTGACCCCCAGTGTCTATTGATATCGCTTTGACCACCAGTGTCTATTGATATCGCTTTGACCACCAGTGTCTATTGATATCACTGTGACTACCAGTGTCTATTGATATTGCTGTGACCACCAGTGTCTATTGATATCGCTGTGACCCCCAGTCTCTATTGATATCGCTGTGACCCCCAGTGTCGATTGATATCGCTGTGACCACCAGTGTCTATTGATATCGCTGTGACCACCAGTGTATATTGATATCGCTCTGACCACCAGTGTCTATTCATATCGCTGTGACCACCAGTGTCTATTGATATCGCTGTGACCACAAGTGTCTATTGATACCGCTGTGACCGTCATTGTCTACTGATATCGCTCTGGCCACCAGTGTCTATTGATATCGCTGTGACCACCATTGTCTATTCATATTGCTGTGACCACCAGTGTATATTGATATCGCTCTGACCACAAGTGTCTATGGATATCGCTGTGGCCACCAGTGTATATTGATATCGCTGTGACCCCCAGTGTCTATTGATATTGCTGTGACCACCAGTGTCTATTGATACCGCTGTGACCGTCTTGTCTACTGATATCGCTGTGACCAGTAGTGTCTATTGATATCACTGTGACCACCAGTGTCTATTGATATCGCTTTGACCACCAGTGTCTATTGATATCGCTGTGGCCACCGGTGTATATTGATATCGCTGTGACCCCCAGTGTCTATTGATATCGTCGTGACCACCAGTGTCTATGGGTCGCTATCCCTGGCGCTAATTTTTTTTATAGCTAACGTCAGATCAACCCCTATCATCTCCGCCAACTGCCTTATCAGCCCCAAGTTGTTCCGACAACCTACCTACGGTCCTATTTTTTAACAGCGAACATCCACACC
>SDVV010045792.1:0-10035 GCA_016164225.1 Gammarus roeselii
ACAGCGTTCAATTGTTCACCACTGAGCAGCTCTACAGCATGTAAGGGCTCACCATTGAGCCGCTCCACAGCGTTCAATTGTTCACCACTGAGCAGCTCTACAGCATGTAAGGGCTCACCATTGAGCCGCTCCACAGCGTTCAATTGTTCACCACTGAGGAGCTCTACAGCATGTAAGGGCTCACCATTGAGCCGCTCCACAGCGTTCAATTGTTCACCACTGAGGAGCTCTACAGCATGTAAGGGCTCACCATTGAGCCGCTCCACAGCGTGCAATTGCTCGCTACCAAAAAGCTCTACAGTGTGCAAGGGCTCACCATTGAGCCGCTCCACAGCGAGTAATTGCTCACTACCGAACAGCTCTACAGTGTGCAAGGGCTCACCATTGAGCAGCTCCACAGCATGCAAGGGCTCACCACTGTGCCGCTTCCAGCAACCCAAGGGATTCCACATCCGGACGATTCCACAGTGCCTCAAGCGCTAAACCTTCTACCTCGTCCACAGTGTTCCAGTGATCTCCATTGTGCCGCATCCGCAATGTTCCAGGGCTCGTTATTTGTGCCTCTTACACAGAACAGGGCTCGCTATTAGTGCCTCCTCCTCAGATCAGGGCTCGCTATCAGTGCCGCTTCCACAGAGCAGGGCTCGCTATTAGTGCCTCTTCCACAGATCAGGGCTCGCTATTAGTGCCTCTTCCAGAGAGCAGCGCTCGCTATTTGTTTCTCTTCCACAGAGCAGGGCTCGCTATTAGTGCCTCTTCCACAGAGCAGGGCTCGCTGAATCAAACATTTCAAATAAGCCGTGTCATTTATGAAATCAAATGAATTTTCTTCCCCTTGCATGATCGTCGCATCCAGTATAAAAATGGGCGTCCGACCGCAACGATTCACTGCAAGCATCCCTGAAAACCACCAGTAGGGTTTATTATTCAGACGGAGTGCCAATAAGAAGCCTCCTGTTCATTCAAACTAACAAAAAACTCTGACGGAGGAGGCAATTGCCTCTTTAATGAGTGTCGTTCCATGCAAGTCTGTGGAACTCGCCTACAAATGACGAAAAAGCAGTATTAATGGCAGGCAAGGAACACAATTGGACTGCTGGGGCGTCGGGACCGCCGAGGCTTGGTGCACAGGGGCTGATATAGTTAAGGATTGATTACACTTGAAATTAAGTATTCGTACTGTTCGTCTTATGACACAAAAGTATTGCCTCGACGTTATTACTGTACATTATGCTTAGATGGTGCATGAGGCAAACATATACAATAAGGCCGCTGATTATGGTACCAATTCTATTTGACCGTGGTCCATTTTCTGAACGGTTCTGTTGCATCTATTTGTGTTATAAGTTCTCTTTTCCCTTTCTTTCTTCAAATATCGTGCATATGCATATTATTCATAGATGTCAGTACATCCAATAAATATTACCCCTCCTCATAAATTCCACTTGAATATCATTCAATAAATATCAGCCCTCAATATATCTTCTCCCTTGTATATCATTCAATGAATATCAGCCCTCCTTATATCTTCACCCTTGTATATCATTCAATAAATATCAGCCCTCTCTATATTTTCACGATCCCTGCTCCGCCCCTACTCCACTACCAGCGGAGGATAGCAAGGGTGGCCGATCACAGTAGACAGCCGAGGTGGCCGATCACTGTAGACAGCATAGGTAGCTAATCACTGTAGACAGCAGAGGTGGCTAATCACTGTAGACAGCAGAGGTGGCTAATTACTGCAGACAGCAGAGGTGGCTAATCACTGTAGACAGCAGAGGTGGCTAATTACTGCAGACAGCAGAGGTGGCTAATCACTGTTGGCAGCAGAGGTGGCTAATCACTGCAGACAGCAGAGGTGGCTAATCACTGCAGACAGCAGAGGTGGCTAATCACTGTAGACAGCAGAGGTGGCTTATCACTGCAGACAGCAGAGGCGGCTAATCACTGTAGACAGCAGAGGTGGCCGATCACTGTAGACAGCATAGATGGCTAATCACTGTAGACAGCAGAGGTGGCCGATCACTGTAGACAGCAGAGGCCGGCAATGGGGAGTAGTCAGAAAACTGAGTAAAAGAGGAGAGATAATTTTTAAGATCAAAGCTTCAGACAGCTTTGTGTAAGCACCTAAAGACATTGTTCTGATAAAATTACACTTGATACAAAAAACATCATAACTCTGTTTCTTTGGGTCAAAACTCTTTTCCAATATTATTAACATTCACATATGATAAGCTTCAATAGATGTTTATCACAACGGTTATCATACGATATTTTTTTATTACACATGTGATGTACTGCAATTACTAAGGAAACGTCACTTCACCCACGAATGATCTAACCACAGTTCTATTGTTTGATGCCATCAATATCGTTGTGCTATTCTGATGATCTAGAACATTATTTGTAATTACTTGATAAGTAGCGGAATGTATTTAATTTTTTTGGAAGTGTACGAGTACCCCTATTACGCAGGTGAATTGTATCCCCAATTGTCATGCCAGAGGCAAACCTGTAACGTGGTGGAAATTATCGGTGGGGAAATGGGTGACCGACATATTGTCATATACATATCTCAATTGAGAAGGATATGATACATAGCGACTGGTCAGACTTTTAAGGTGTGTAGGAGAGCGAGTTGGAGCACGCAGCTACACTGGAAATATTCAGTAATCAGACGAATAACATTATGCGAAAGACCAGCCTTATTTCTGTTCGAGAAAAAAAAGTGACCTTCGGCGGATTATATTATAATATAAAATACTAAAGCATTATTGGATATAAATTTCTAGAGCTCGCAACGGTCTCGATTTGCTGTTGCCCGGATGCTCGACCGGCGCTGTAAAAGTCTCGTGGTTGAAGGGGAGGTTTCGCATTCTGGAGACGATCGACAGATCGAAACTGTTACAGGGACTAAAAGTTTATCCCCAATGATGCCCCTACAACTTGAATTAGCATACCCCGAGGTCATTGCAGGTTATCTCTGATCAGCTGATTATACTCCGTGGTGCATTTTGATTCAAAAACAGAGGGAATACAAATATCATGTATCAATGCATCGAAAATAGTTATAGACCCTACTCTCAATAGTGAGAAGCCGTACTCTCAATAGTGATAGACCGTGCTCTCATATTATTTTCCTAATCGACTGCAGCCTCAATGAAAACGAGGCATGGATGATTTTTGTCATGAAGATCGCTTCACTGCTCTGAGTATTTTGGCATTGACTCTTGCATATTGAAGTTGGGTCTGAATATACTAGATGAGCTTAAGTTATCCAGCAGATAAATTATCTGTCAACACTATCATTCGAATGTCATATCCTCATTCGAAAGTTATCCTATGAGCGGCTGTTTCCAGAAAGTATTTTGGTGCAGCAAACCTTCATTAGGATTCTGTATTTATTTTGCCTGCACGTTTATCTTTCGCTTTCAGGTAGAAATGTTAGAAAACATGTTTATTTTTAAATAGAATGTCCGCTATAGAATAAAAATTTGTTTTACGTTTTGATTTGTTCCAAATTATGTTATTAATAAGTGTTGTGAACGATCCCAAGTGGAACATTATGTACTCTCACTATCTTTATTAGCGGAAGTGTGAAATATATCTCGTCATGATTCCTAACTGTCAGTTGACCTAACTCAATATCTTAATCTTTCTCGAAATCGATCGTTCAAACGTAACCTTTTTTTAATCTTTAAAATATTCAACAAGGGAATAGGGCGAGTGTCCATCAATAATACCTATTGATTGATGGGAGGAAAATGAAAATGTATTTGATACTATTATTGATAAGATAATAGTAATTGTATTTAAGTATTAAATGTTATTTTTATATATATTTTCATGCTGTCGTTAAACCTAAATAAATTATAAATCTTTCAATCCACCCCATCCTTTTGTACCTGGGTATACATGCAGTGTCGGAGATTTGTGTAGACGATCGAATGTAATCATAAAGTAATCCATTATTGCGAGCTGAAGATGCATGGTGACAGTACTATACTAAGCTACGTGCAATCTGGCCACTGGGTAGTAAATGAACAAACAGTTCACAGCACAAATTCAAGTACACAATTGCTGTGGAAATTCCATGTACCCGTTACGATTCGGCGCACAAACTGCCAAATCCCAAGCAGCAAGTGCATCAGATGACACATTTGATGCAAGCGCCCGTACGATACTACCCTGAATATACAAGTTCTTGTAGCGCCTTGCGGATTACACATTTAGGCTATACCTTTATATTTTTAATTAGCAATTAAGTGAATAAGCACATTTGTCACCTTACAGTTGTGGTCGTTCCTTAACCTAGTCACACCACCATCTTGAGGCACCTGTGATATCACAGCTGTGGTGCTATCCTACAGTCCAGACACCCCGTCATCTCGGGGCGTGGTGGTTTCAGAGCTGAAGCGGTTCCCTGGTCTAGGCACTATACTACGTATCTGGAGGCACCTGTTGCTCCAGAGCTGTGGCTGATCAATTCCCCAGCATACCACATCTCGAGGCACTTGTTGATTCACAGCTGTAGCGGTTCCCTTCCCCAAGAAACCGACATCTCGAGGCACCCTTGAATCACTATGAAACAATTTGAAACACTTTATAACCACACATGAGAACAATTGGTACACCACATCATATAAACCTGATCTCGTGTTTAGTATTGATTATGAACCATGTGTAAACAAATAAAATTAGAAGTGGGCCGATAGAAGGAAAATACTTTAAGGGCAATCCAACCAGACCATATCCTTTCCTATCATTGCCCAAAACATAAAGAAGTGTTTCTAAATATTGCCTTGAAAACCACTAAAATATTGAACAAGAACTAATCATAGATAACATGATTCATAACGAATATGATACTATATTGATATTTCCATCTGAATTAATAATGTGAGACAAAATGCTGCACAAGTTTGAAATTAATAAAAAAAAAGTTAGAGATATGATTATATTTGAAATGGAGCTCCACAATTAGAACGCCCGAAGGTTATATGAAATTAAGATTTAGCTTTATTGTTCTCTGTTATATTGTATCTCACGATTTATTGTTGAACACGAATGAACGAGAGACTGATGATGCAAATGTCCGAGGAAATTCTAATCATTGTATAGATGATTTTTTTGTATCCATATAGACTAGTATTTGGACGCTATAAAAAAAAACTTCAGCAATATTAAATTATTTAACATGATAGGAATGAGACCTGTATTAGATATATATTTAGAGCTCTGCATTTTTTCCCTTACCCGACGAATATCTGAAGAGTTTAATTTTTAGAACTTGCAAGCCATGGTTCAATCCTATTGAAGATATAGGGTTCATAAAGTGAAAATACTAATTTATGAGGACTTCTCGGGAAAAAATATGTTCCTTTTTGTCTTTTTGAAATGCTAATAGATTTACTTCATTTAATCGAAACGAAATTTGACTGCCAGATTATGGTCGAGATAAGTGACGGGAAACATATGTGGGCCATTTTACTATTATCAGTGTTTTTCACATTATATCACACATACTAAAACTTTAATCATGTCACATTTATATCCGTAAAATTTATTACAGGTTCTCTTATTTCTTGGGTTCTTTTGGCCTCATGAAAAAACGACTCAGGGCCCAAGCTGTTTACCTTGCCCATAATATTGTATCAATTGCTGAATATTGCTGTACAATACTCAGCAATTGCCTGACCAATATTAATGATGAATCGTTGGAAATGTTGGCTACGTCAACCACATTTTTGTCTCAGGTGTCCTTGTTCACAATTGTTTTAATATTGAATTTCTTCCTATTTGATCCTGATGGGGAAAAAATCATATATTAGATT
The DNA here is from genome assembly GCA_016164225.1 of Gammarus roeselii. Lineage (NCBI taxonomy): Eukaryota > Metazoa > Arthropoda > Malacostraca > Amphipoda > Gammaridae > Gammarus > Gammarus roeselii. The sequence goes on from SDVV010045792.1 coordinate 5,835, forward strand.
ACGTATTGCCTTGGTGATAGTATTGAGCTGTTCAAACTATCTCGGAAATATCGTCTGCTAGATAATCATAGTGGTGATTTTCTGATTAAAAACTATTAAGAGACGTTCGTTTTTTACATGTATACTAAATAAAATGCTTCAATTTTTTATAATATTTGTCAACATAGCAGACGTAATTTAATCAAGATTTCTGCTCAGATTTTTGAGACCAAGTTTTCTTGCTCTATAAACAGAAACAATTATTGCATGTCGTTTCTGTTCGTCATTAATATTGCGGTATTATACTGATGTATTATCTTGATCATCAATCAACCAGGGTTCGATTAGTGAAATACATCATTTCTATTTATATATGATGCATGAAAACAAAAAATATCTTACATACTATTCCATAAAGATACTCAAGAGTGAAACGTTTTGAATATGTTGCCAAATAATGCTACAGCAGCGGAAGTTTATTTATTTGTCTCTTAAGTTTAGACTTCAGTAGGATGAGCAATCCGCAGTCACTGAAGCTGCTCATGAATCCTTTTGAGAGAAGCGTCGGAGACATTCGTCGGTTATATCCCGTATACTGTCAGGAAGATGGTATCAGCAGGGTAAAAGCCTCGAAGTGTAGCTTGTGACACTAGAGCGAATCAACTAACTGAACTGAAGCCTCAGCCACTGTTGCTTCACAGCTGTCGCTGCTCCCTAATGAAGCCACACTGCCATCTCAAGGCAACTATTGCTTCACAATTAAGGTTGTTCTCAAGCCTAGTCACACCGTCATGTCAAGGCGTTTAAAGCTTCACTTCTGTGACAATTCTCTAGCCCAAACCCACTGCCATTTCGAGGCACCAGCTGTTCTACATCCGTAGCGGTTGTCTACTCCAGGCACACCACCTTCTTGAGCCCACTGAGGCAATGCAGCTGCTGCGGTTGCCAAACCCATGACAAGACCTGCAGGGTTGCGTGCATGCGCGCTGTCGCTTCATATGTTCACAGTTCGCTCAATAGAAAACAAAAACAAATGAATGAACCGGAAAAAAATTGCAGCATCTATGAGAACAAAATCCGATTTTGAACAGGTCTGCATGGCTGCGTTCCTGGAAATTAGAATGGGTAAGTTTGGGGTTGACAACTAAAAATCAGTCACCTGCGTCAAAAAGTCATCAATCATTGTCGATGTTGTTGCTTAACATATAAGTGGGAAATTGTAGTGTGACGCGTTCTTCCAGTGTCATTTGTAACTTGCACACATTTCTAACCGAAGGCTTTGCTTATGGAGCACCTTTCGATCCTAGCCAACTCGGACAAGATTCATCGTGCACCGGTAAAAATGATCGTCGTCATCTCTGGCGATCGCCTTCGGCACGCGTTATTTATGAGCGAGTATTGGCGTTTCGACGACTTGAAGATCATCCGACTGCATACCAAATGATGCTATCATCCGACTGCTTACCAAATGATGCTATCATCCGACTGCTTACCAAATGATGCTATCATCCGACTGCACACCAAATGATGCTATCATCCGACTGCATACCAAATGATGCTATCATCCGACTGCATACCAAATGATGCTATCATCCGACTGCATACCAAATGATGTTATCATCCGACTGCAAACCAAATGATGTTATCATCCGACTGCATACCAAATGATGCTATCATCCGACTGCATACCAAATGATGCTATCATCCGACTGCATACCAAATGATGCTATCATCCGAATGCATACCAAATGACGCTATCATCCGACTGCATACCAAATGATGCAGTCAGAGATTCACCCGTCGAAGCTTTAGTGTCCGAAATGAGAACGATGGTCGTCTTCGGCATATCAACCTAAACACACCGTCAATCAATTTAAAATGAATACTATTAATTTCGCAATGATATATAATTGGTTCACGTCACATGAACATTGAACATTTATCCAATATTTACTTTGATATAATAATGAGTGCAAAGGGTATCGATATTTCGATTTGTTTAGAAATATCGATACCCTTCGATATATCTAAACAATGCAGAGTAAACGATATTTATATTTGTTTATTTATGTTTGACTCTTAATGGTCGTCAATGTTTTACGTCAGTAGAAGAGTTGCGAGTCCAAATTTAATGGATGTCAGTGTTGTACGTCAGTAGATTTGTTGAGTGTCAAAAATTGTATACGTCAATGTTTTACGTCAGCAGGAGTTTTGCGAGTCAATATGTAATACATGTCAATGTTGTACGTCAGAAAATGTGTTGGTCAATATTTTCAGATGAGAGTACAATTTTTTTTTCATCCATGATAAATGAACCTAATAACTGGACCGAATACCATGCTATTTTGATCCTTATTCTAAACATGGGTGACCTGATTGTTACGATTCTTTTAGTCGATTCGATCTGAATATATTAAATTAAGAAACTGGCATGAGAAAAGCAGAAAATTCCCTTCGATGCTTTTACCTTGTTGTTTGCATTATCATAACCTTGCACGTGTTATGCCCACCAGCTGTATTCGAACTGTTCCCAAAATGCTTTCAATAAAACTCCGTCCACAAGGGTTCCAAGACTCTCGTCCCTGGAGAGCAATTCAGAATGTGTAACTGGGCCATTAATTTGTCGGGGGAGAGGAATAACTTGAAATGATTCAAGCGATGCCACGGACGTTTGCCAGGATACAAGGAACTTGTTGCAACGTAGATTACAGTTACACCGCGGAAATGGACCAAAAGAATACGTGTACATACAATAAATTGAACGATAATGGTCCGCCACAACTTTAAATACTGATACAAAAAAAAATGCAATACCATTTATCCAAATTATCAAATATGCGCGAGCTACAAATGAACTGGAAAAATGCTCGATTTCTAAACTAGCGTTTTATATACAGGAAGAATTTAAGATCAGTGCATGACCAAATGTGTGGCAGTTAGAGAAACATATCTTTTATCCAACATTTTATACTGAATAGTAACTTATTACGATGATAAGATACTCCTGACGTGTTCGTACACCACGATCACGTTCAATTACTAAGTCATAACGTGCCAGATACACTTAACGTCCCATTCGATGAGTTTATTTAAGTGTATTTTTCTAGCCAAGTGTCTAAACCACTAGAGATCACCGCACAAGTACTCCCTGAACTCTAAATTAATTAAGTCTTGCACTTCATTTGAGGTCACTGCTGGTAAATTAGCATATCAATGTGTTCTAATTTGCGAAGGTGTATTCGAGACTCCAGCACATTGCCTCCGTGGGTCGGAACACTTGGGGTATATTACAGATACTTACATTTGCGCTACAAAAAATCGTATATTTGGAAACTCCAGCATTCATTCCGTTTAATCTCCATTAAGCGTATACGCTAGCAATGACAACAAACTGTTTGAATTTGGAAAAAATTAAAATAATCACTCGATGCGTGACCGATAATATAAGTAATGTATAACACATAACAAGTGAAGAATAGCTGATGGTGACGCTGGAGAAGGGATTAGGAGCAATCAAGGGGACAGGGAGGACGTGGGAGCTATGCATTGATGTATTGAATTGAATGCGTCGTCACAAAGTGTTTATTGAAGCAGCTAACAGCGGCAATGCTGAAGATTAGTTGGTTCAGACCAACGTCAGAGCATCACAGTATTGACCTGGTTCAGAGCAACGTCAGATCCTCACAGCATTGGCCTGGTTCAGAGCCACGTCAGATATTCACAGCATTGGCCTGGTTCAGAGCCACGTCATATCCTCACAGCATTGGCCTGTTTCAGAGCACCGTCAAATCATCACAGCATTGGCCTGGTTCAGAGCACCATCAGATTATCACAGCATTGGCCTGGTTCAGAGCACCATCAGATCATCACAGCATTGGCCTGGTTCAGAGCACCGTCAAATCATCACAGCATTGACCTGGTTCAGAGCACCGTCAGATCATCACAGCATTGGCCTGGTTCAAAGCACCGTCAGATCATCACAGCATTGGCCTGGTTCAGAGCACCGTCAGATCATCACAGCATTGGCCTGGCTCAGAGCACCGTCAGATCATCACAGCATTGGCCTGGTTCAGAGCACCGTCAGATCATCACAGTATTTTCCGGGTTCAGAACATCGTCAGATCATCACAGCATTGGCCTGGTTCAGAGCACCGTCAGATCATCACAGCATTGGCCTGGTTTAGAGCATCGTCAGATCATCACAGCATTGGCCTGGTTCAGA
>SDVV010045793.1:0-10035 GCA_016164225.1 Gammarus roeselii
TTCTGTTGGCACGCCTGACCTAGAGTGTTATTGTTGGATGGGGAGGCGGTTCTACTGGCACGCCAGACCCAGAGTTTATTATTATTGGAGGGGGGTGGGGTGGGTGCGGTCCTGCTGGCATGCCTGACCCAGAGCGTGCTGCAAGGAATCCCGGCCTTAACCTTCAGCACAGAAGAGCTATGTTTGTTTTTGTGTGAGTGTATGAGAGGAGTGTGAGGTGCGCCTTGCCGTCGGCCACACCCCTTCCTGGGGGATTCAGCTTCATGTGTGTCTGTATCTGTAGAATGTGAGGGAGTTATCATGTCTACTGTATAAGGTCCTCAAAGTTTTCATTGTGCAACGTCCTTTGTGTAATATCTACACATAGGGTCAATGAGCTGAAAGTCATTTAATTTAATCATAGAGATTTAAGAAGCCTTCGATTTGACACTCGCTGTTAGAACATTTCAATTGCATCTGATTAAAGTTTTCGACTCAGACGAATTGTCCAAATCGAACGGTTCACAGCAAAATTAGATTTCTAATTTGCGTGTTTGTAAATATTTGCCGCCGAAAATCAGTAGAAGTATATGTCAATCATTTCGCAAACTGAGAGGGTTTGAATAAATTGAGAGGGTTTAAATAAACTGAGAGGCTCTGAATGAAATGAGAGTGTCTGAATAGATTGTAACGCCCACTTTGTCACTACACAATATTCTTTATTCCTGAAAATAACCTCACACCCTCCTTCTCCTGTTCCAGTTCTTGTTGAGCTCTCTCCGCCGAGGCTTTGTATCCGATGTCCTGGCGGTCAACTTGGCCGAGAGCGGAGGTGCCTTCAAAGATGCCTTCATCTCGACAGTCCACACAAGACCCTATGCCAGTGTTGCTACGTGCTGGGCGGAGACTCTCTCCAGGAAGGGTCGCTCCATCAGTCGACTCCCCGCTGTGCTGCTGCTCGAGCTGGAAGGCAAACCCGAGTTGTCTGCAATCGAGAGAGTGCTCCATGTTCCACAGGGTAAGATATATTTTTCGACGAAAACAATTGTAAAACTCTTCACATAAAAAGGTTACTGTGTAAATTACAACATCTTAATAAATTAAACGTTAGATTATAAATCATACATTAACTTGCATATTCTCACTGATTCACATGGAAATATTTTCTCGGAGTAATCATAGAAATTGCCATCAATATTGTTCATGTTAAGCACAGAATCACAGAATCGAAATCGTACCATAAAAACATGTAAATTCGGTGTAATTTTAACATCGCTATAACCCTTGTTCATGTACGTCTTCAAATTCTGTGTAATTTTAATAATGTTATAACCCTTGTTGGTTTACAGAAGCCTTCACGGACGACCTTCGCTGCACTGACCCGATCCCTGAGTACCTTCTAACCAGCGTAGTTCTCATCGAAGAAAGAGGGCTAGGCATGAAACACGCCTTCACGGCTGTGCGAAGAGGAGACTCTCGCCCCGACGAGGATGGGATGTGGTGGGATGTTTGTAACGATGAACTGGTCTACCAGATGGTGTCATGGGCAGATCTCATCCAGTTTACTTCATCCTGCATTCCCGCTGTAATATCTTTTGACGTGTTTAGAGGCAGGAATTGCCCCGCCGGATTTACTGTGATAAGAGGAAATTGAATGACCCATTATTTTAATTGACTCTGATGCATGTTTTAAACCGTTAGTTTTTATTTACTGATATTGCTTAAATAATTGACTTTGATGTATAAATTGTTATTGGTAAATATATTGACATTGATTTATGTATTTCATTTGTTGATCTTCATATCTTATTCTGACATTGCTACAATAATTGACTTCGATGTATAAATTTGTATTGGTAAATATATTGACATTGATATATGTTTTAAATATGTGAGTATTGTTTTCTTCTGAATTTGCTAAGTAACCTGAAATTAATAAATATATTGCTATTGATATATGTTTAAATTGAATCGTCTTTTTATTCCATGAAGATCAGTATCTCGTAAACATCTCCTAGACTTATTTAACTAAGACAGTTACGGAAGCCGTACCATATGGAAAATTCCACGCTGCTAATCTTCATTTTCTTTGTCATTATAAGCGCATCAAAAGGCGTGTATCGAATCGTGGTTTCAACAGGACTTGATTAACACCTTTCACCAAAGACAATACAATTACAATGACCCGTACAACAGGACTTGACTAGCACCTTTCACCTAAGACAATACAATTACAATGACCCTTACAACAGGACTTGACTAGCACCTTTCACCAAGGACAATACAATTACAATGACCCTTACAACAGGACTTGACTAGCACCTTTCACCAAAGGCAATACAATTACAATGACCCTTACAACAGGACTTGATTAGCACCTTTCACCAAGGACAATACAATTACAATGACCCGTACGACAGGACTTGATTAACACCTTTCACCAAAGACAATACAATTACAATGACCCGTACAACAGGACTTGATTAACTCCTTTCACCAAAGATAAACAATTACAATGACCTGTACAACAGGACTTGATTAACACCTTTCATCAAAGACAATACAATTACAATGACCCGTACAACAGGACTTGATTAGTTCCTTTCACCAAAGACAATACAATTACAATGACCCGTATGACAGGACTTGATTAACACTTTTCACCAAAGACAATACAATTACAATGACCCGTACGACAGGACTTGATTAATACCTTTAACCAAAGACAATACAATTACAATGACCCGTACAACAGGATTTGATTAGTACCTTTCACCAAAGACAATACAATTACAATGACCCGTACAACAGGACTTGATTAACACCTTTCACCAAAGACAATACAATTACAATGACCCGGAATGGCCACACGGTGACTGCTCATTTTCAACCTCTTTGGCTGGCTGTTGAATGGTTGTTATTTGCTAGAACTTCGTTTAGAGGATTTGCAAACTTTTCACGACATGTTCACGGGTATTCAGTAAAGGATTTCCATGCTAGGAAGTTCTGCATCGCACTCGCGCATGCGAAGTGTGGTGAACCCGCCAAAATAAATGGAAAGAAGTCAGGCTTTGTGTTGTATCTAAATCCTGTAATAATGTCTTGTGAAGCACCGATTGTTCGGCAGTCTAAATACTGTAATAATGTCGTGTGAAGCACCGATTGCTCGGCAGTCTAAATACTGTAATAATGTCGTGTAGAGCACCGATTGCTCGGCATTCTAAATACTGTAATAATGTCGTGTGGAGCATCGATTACTCGGCAGTCTAAATACTGTAATAATGTCGTGTGGAGCATCGATTGCTCGGCAGTCTAAATACTGTAATAATGTCGTGTGGAGCATCGATTGCTCGGCAGTCTAAATACTGTAATAATGTCGTGTGGAGCATCGATTGCTCGGCAGTCTAAATACTGTAATAATGTCGTGTGGAGCTTCAATTGCTCGGCAGTCTAAATACTGTAATAATGTCGTGTCTGCTAATACTTGAAAAAGTATGAAGTGGAACTAATGTGGAAGTGAATAATTTATTCGCATAACAATTCTTGCGACGACAACAGTAATTGATATAATATGACTTCCGTACAAATGGTGAACATCAAAAGAAATTATCCTCACCAAACTCGCTCTGTGCGAATACCCTCAATCTATCTTCAATCTATTCTTTTAATGGCAGCTCGTTTGTCTGTCTGTTGCCTGTCTGGCGGCTGTCACGCAATTCACAATGAGACAGGCCACAAATTGGAGGACCGCTGCAGGAGAAAAAGTCGAGTTACAAAATGTTTAATACATGTTGCATCACCAATACTGAGCCAGAGGCAATTTTTCTCCCTAAGACCCGACAATTTATTACAAAAAGAACAGTACTATTTCAAACTTACACCAATTCGTTTTGCTTGGTTAGTGTCAATGCCACACAATCGGATATTTCTTATTCAAATAGTGCTATGTTTAAAAGAATGATTGAAAACAAATATCATAGGACCATGAACATCACCCATCCTACGAGCAGCTGTTTCAAATGTCAACAACTGAAGGAACAGCTGATACATGCAGTAAGGCGGGATTGACCTTCATCTTCGGATGAAATAAATCCTCCGGGCGTTTTTTTTCAGACGGAAGTGATAATTCCAGTCCAGAATATTTATTAGATAATTAATGATTATTTGGATGCCTGCGACTAAATAAAATGCACCATATTTTGCGGGTATAAAATGACACAGAATTTTGATGGGACGAAATGTGGTCCACCATTAAGACCATGACGAAAGAGAGGCGATCAAGACAACGAATAGTAGACGCATCACGAACACGGACGATGGCACGAGTGGGGCCGATTCATCACAGTTTCAAACCTCTCCGTCCAACATTGATGGGAGAGACATGGACGGGAGAAAGGAAGGGACGTGAGTTCAGAAGACAGTGTTTATAATACCCCTATTATTAATATGTCCTCACAACGTCCACTTCCAACGACCGCAAAGCGTCTGGTAACTTCATGCCTGCACTGGTATTATTAACGGAATACGGCCTGTCGTCTCCTAACTCGAGTTACTCAAACACACTTTTATCCAACTTGAAATTCCCAACAAAATACAAGTTCGTAATTAACTCTAATCCAACTCCAAACATCACCTGGTCTAGGCCAGAAATGAGGCAATTCTAACCACATCCTTCTTTATAACAGCTACTAAGATTGAAGTGTCCCTGTCAGATGTAGAGAATGGGCTGCAATGCCGTGAACATGTGTTGTTTCATCAACAATTAAACAACATATGAAACTGAAATGAGTAAAAAAAAAAATAATTAAGAAATGAATGGAAAAATAAAATCTTTCATTCACGAAACGACTCGTGGTATCCTGGTGTTATACAAAGTATGCCTTAAATCAATAATGCACGTTAAATCCATGGGTCAATTTAATCGAATAAGGTATTTGGTTGAAGCCTACATGAATATCACCCTCTCGGTGTACGATATCTGAGCACTAAAGAAATAGAATGAACAATGGTTGGTAACTTCTTTGTCATCAGTGTTGAAGGAGTTTCTAACGGGTTCGATGTATTTTGACGTAGAAAGTAACCCATCAAACATGATAAGTCGTACCAAATCGACAATCGAAAACTTTTATTACATTTTCTAACTGATTTCAGTCACATCTTATAGTATCCGCAACTTCAATATCGCAGACTTCAACTTATACGTTATATCGGAAATTTCAACCTGAACATTATTTCATTATTTTGTCCGTATAAATAATTAGATACGGTAAAATAATTGATCAATTTGACATGACACAGCATTGATTTTCTTTGATGTTTGGCGTTTGAGGTTGGACGTTTGATGTTGGATGTTTGATGTTCAATTTTGGATGTTGGATGATGGACGTTTGATGTTTGTTGTTTGATGTTCGATGTTGGATGTTGATGTTGAACGTTCGATGTTTGTTGTTTGATGCACCGATTTTCAAATATTGTTCATTGCGAAAATCTGATTCAGTTGAGATCTGCAGAAATGTGTTGGCCCCGGTTGAAAGAGATAGTCTCAAAATTGCAATAATGTGCTGAAGTCCGACGTCACGGCAGCCTGGGAAAGGGTAGTTGCCAAGCGTCGCCAGACGTAGCCAAGGCAACGGTTTCTAAACAATATTCCAAAACGCTCGTTAACACAAGACGCAATTAAATGAATGCTGTCTATCACAAGAAAAAACACGTCTTTCAATTCTGTAATTGGCTCTTCGTTAAAATATGATTTTAATAGAATGAGCAATATGCAATTAGTATCAGATGCATCATCTATATAATGGTTATTTGTATTCAATGTGTGACTGGGCTTGTTTTGAAGTGAAATCGCCTTGCGACATGTGGCAACTTGCTGTCTGAGATCACAGCTTCGGCACCCTATTCAATCGTGTGTATTTGACAGCAGTCGCCAACTAACAAATTCACTGCACTATGGCGATTGATATTAGGTACTAAGTATTGCATGAGAAACAAGTTCTTCATAATACGAAGTCACTGGGAAATCACACGAGCGAAAAAAAGTGAAATATTTAACCAATCATTCGGTAATGAGATCAAGAGCCTTTTCGCTCGTTCTTAAACCAGAGTAAGGCATTAACTGAAAATCATCGAAGCTGCGTCGCCTTATTTCACTCATGTTAGCGGCATGCATAACCCTGAATGGCATCGAAGCTGCGTCGCCTTATTTCACTCTGGTTAACGGCATGCATAACCCTGAATTGCATCAAAGCTACGGCGCCCTATTTCACTCATGTTAACGGCATGCATAACCCTGAATGGCTCGCAAAAATTGACGAAACCCAATAGCTTGCAACGGCTCGATATATACTAAAAGGCGGAACCCGCGTTGAGTTTTCTTTCATAAAAATACAACGCATTCAAAAACTCACTTCATTTATTGGTCACCGTTGTCAGTGTTGTTGCTGCGTTCAATTGCAGACGATAGAAGTTTCCTACAAAGGAATCCACCAATAAATGGAAGTAGCCTTTGAAGTGACGTCAATCAGTATGATCCTCTTCATTCTGCTTCCTTAGGTTAATTGCAATTTTTGATGACTGAGAATCGAACGAGAAAAAAAATTGTGTCAATTGTCGGAAAAAAAAGATATCAAGCTGGCGCTTCTGGAAGAAGGTTGCCATGCAGTCATTATTGTCGACGATTCTGCCAGTCTTATCAGACATGTGTCAGCAACGTTAGCTAATGAAGTTGGCAATTCGAATTTTGTGGAAGAACAATAACATCAAAGAGGCTATTTTTACTATTTATTTTAGCCGCACGTCAATCCCTTTTACCGACCGTCCCTTTACCAGCAATGATTCCGTCTCCTTCCCAGTACTGATTCGTCTCCTCCCCAGCACCGATTCCGTCTCTTCCCTAGCAATGACTCCGTCTCCTCCCCAAAGCTGATTCCATCTCCTCCCCAGGACTGATCCCGTCTCTTCCTCAGCACTGATTCCGTCTCATCCCCAGCACTGGTTTCGTCTCCCCCCAAACACTGATTCCGTCTCTTCCCCAGCAATGATTCGTCTCCTCCCCAAGGCTGATTCCATCTCCTCCCCAGCACTGATTCCGTCTCATCCTTAGCGCTGATTCCATCTCCTCCCCATCACTGATTTTGTCTCCTCCCCAGCACTGCTTCCATCTCCTCCCCGGCACTGCTTCCGTCTCCTTCCCAGCGCTGCTTCCGTCTCCTCCCCAGCGCTGATTCCGTGTCCTCCCCAGCACTGCTTCCGCTGCTCACCAATGCTCCTACACACCATCTATACACATACCCCGTTCTTCCTCTAGTCAACGTCCACTCACCTAGTCTTTCATCACCTGTTTCACAAACATCCCTCAATTTTTCACCTCCATCCGTCATGTACATGTGTCTGAACCACCTCACTACTCGTAAATCAATTGTTTTAATAATTATGTTTGGCAAAATAGTTCAAATATTTGTTTAGCCGTGTTCAAAAAATAAGCGTTGTTGGAGTACAAATTAACGTACCAAGCCGCGGTACATTAGTTTAGCACCCGGTTCCCTGTGCGTCATCCATGTCTGTTTACCCTTCGTCTGAGCATAGGTAAAGCTGTTGGCAAATCGTAGATAGAGAAAACTGTCAACAGAATTTCAAGAGCCAATGCCCTTTCTATTACCAGCTTCACTCACGGAACAGTCAACAGGATCTGAAGTGTCAATGTCGACTCTGTTTATCTTCTTCACTCCTGAACAGTCAACAGGATCTCATGAGCCCATGCCCTCTCTATCACCAGCTTCACTCACGGAACAGTCAACAGGATCTGAAGTGTCAATGTCAACTCTGTTCATCTGCTTCACTCTTGAAACACTCAACAGGATCTGAAGTGACAATGTCAACTCTGTTTATCTGCTTTACTCCTGAAACAGTCAACAGGAGTGTCAAAACCATGGGAGATGATAAAGCATATCATCTCCCATGGTAATGATTATTCGGTTGGTATTAAGAACTTGGCAGCGCTCTTAATTGATCTAGTCAAGTATTTTATTTCTTACACAAACACTGGCCAAATTTGGTTACTTATTGCTTCGACTTCGTATCAATGATGCAAGGCCTATTGCAAAAAAAGTTGAGCCCTACAATAGTATTTGTTGTATCGCCAATACAACATCGCGGCGCTAATTACACCCTTTGCATTTGCATTGATATATATTCAGTTCAGGCACGACCACCAGAGGACGCTTCAAATTTTAGCTGTTTCTAGGGACAATGGTTCATCAATACTATGACAAGACCTTAGCCCATACAATGCTGTGAGCAGCTTAGTTGAGCTCATATATAAAGACTAGTCGTTGCTCAGGATGACCTTAAAAAAGTGTTTAATCCTTTCCTTCAGAAATATTAGACTGACCTTGTTGTCTAGTTCCTGGGGTACATGGGGATGCAAAAAAAGATTTTCCAAATATCCAGTTAAGAAAATGTTCATCCTCTCGCAAAAAAAGGTCTGCTGACACATTTCAAAAATAATGCGTCGTCTGTCTTTCAAGCTCTTTACAGCAAGATGAACAACAATTAGAAGGACCGAATTGAAATTGTAGCAACATTTTCTGCTGTATGCGTGATCTTTTCTGGGACTCCGTAAACACCATTTTAGAACAGCTAACAGTATTTGTATCACGAACACTTCAGAAGACCAATGTGGAGCGGCTGCTATCTAATTACCGTAGCAAATTCCTAACATAGAAGGCAAGTAGGCCTCAATTTACTGTAATGGCGGGACGGGAGGCATGACTGCGAGATTGGAAGCATGAACGGCCGAGGGGATGCTTGGATCGACAGGAGACGGGAGGCTTGGACGGGAAACGGGAGACAAGGCCAGGAGATTGGAGGCATGGGCAAAGAAACTGAAGGTAAGACTGCGAGATTAGAGGCAATCAACTGGCCGGGTAAAATATGCTCTGCATAGAAGCATATCATCTCACATAATAACTCTCAGTTCAGATATGATATTAAGCATAGCCGTTAAATCGTGGGATAAGCTGACAGTGACATTGATTGTAGGAACACTGTTAAGCTGACAGTGACATTGATTGTAGGAGCACTGTTAAGCTGACAGTGACATTGATTGTAGGAACACTGTTAAGCTGACAGTGACATTGATTGTAGGAACACTGTTAAGCTGACAGTGACATTGATTGTAGGAACACTGTTAAGCTGACAGTGACATTGATTGTAGGAACACTGTTAAGCTGACAGTGACATTGATTGTAGGAACACAGTTAAGCTGACAGTTAAGCTGACCTGTCTGAGCTGAGCACCCAGCAAGTTATAGAATCTTCTTACCCCCGAGTCTTCTCACTCTCAGTCTGGACCTTTTTTGGTACTTCTCAAGTTCCCGTGAGGCAAACTTTCAGCTCCTGCCAATGAACCTCGGGACTTCGAGGAAAATGTCGTCACTTGATAACATTAGGATGTTCTTTTGGGTGGTTGGTTTATCACAATAAGAGTAATTTCCTATGTAAAATTATAAATAAAATATATTTATAGTCTCTGTTGAGTAATAATAAAACATGACAATAATTTGGTACATTTAAGAATCAAAATGAATAATCCATTTCTTTTCTTGATTTTATGAAATCACAGCCTTACAGGGTACTGAAGGCTCACGAGGTACAGTGCCTATCTAGAACAAACTTTGAAGCCCGAAGGAATCAATGTTTACCTTGGTTTAAAACTTTGGCATCAACTATACAATGCCAAGTGAAATTGCTGCAAAGAGACATTCAGAATGGGATAGGATTGAAACACTTGAAATTAGGCCTACAAAATAATCAGTTTTAAATTTTGTTTTCTTATTATTTGTTGCGAGTTTTTTTTGTCTTCGTTTTTTTTTATGTAAAAAATACATAATTTTGCCAGCCCCTGGCCAGGACTCATGTTGGAGATAGCAAGTCAGCGCGCTGCTCGCTAGGGCCCTTGTTGCAGTGCTGCCACCAAAGTCAGCAAGTCAGCGCGCTGCTCGCTAGGGCCCATGTTGCAGTGCTGCCACCAAAGTCAGCAAGTCAGCGCGCTGCT
>SDVV010045794.1:0-10035 GCA_016164225.1 Gammarus roeselii
CTGAAACATCTGAATAAGCCAAGAGAAGCTGATCCCCAGTAGACCGTAATTTCCGGAATCCAAACTGGTGAGGGGAGAGAATCTCATTGCTCTCAAGAAACTCAACCAGACCAGAAACAATAATCTTTTCCAAACTCTTGCAGCACACAGAGGTCAGACTGACAGGGCGCTAGTTCAGAGGATCGTACCTCGACTTACCCTTGAACAGGGGGATCACAATTGACTCCAGCCACAGATCCGGAAGAACCCCACAAATTAATGACCTCTGAAATAGAATCAACAAAGGCTCTGACAGTGCACCCGCACAACTCTTCAGATGACACAATGAGCCTCACCGCTGCTAAATCAAAGAGACGTCGTCATTATCTCTTCCGATGGTCTCGAAGTACTAGGTATCCAACCACCACATACCAATAAGATAAGTAACAGTCGGCCTCAACACGCAGGCCTACTCATGTCAATCATAACTATAGACTGTGTAGAACCAAAACATAAACCAGGCCAATACTCAGTCAATACCACATGTCCAAAAGCCATCTGTAGGAGAAGTGCCTACTCAAGCAAAAACCTAACACAAAGATTGAACACCCCCTCTTCCTTCTCCTCCTCCTCCTCTTCCTCCAAGCAAATCACCCACAGATGTGAATGCAGTATTTCTAGAAGACTGCCCACTCCAAATAGCAAACGTTTTTGCTGACGCACACGATCGAGGTCCCCCAGGCAAACTCAGGATACAGATCCCTCAGACAGACCCTGCCTAGATTAAGGAGCTGTTCACAATTTAGCAGCCAAAGCAAGTATCGGACCTCATTCACCCATCGCAAACAATGTTATGCTGTGCGCATCACAACATGCCACCCCTTGCAAACAAAGCTATGTTGTGCGCATCACAAGGTGCCACCCCTTGCAAACATTGCTATGTTGTGCGCATCACAAGGTGCCACCCATCGCAACATGTGCGCATCACAACTTGCGTTTTTCTCTCCACTCAGACCTAAAACCTTGAATGTATTAGTCTAATAACCTCCACTTCCATTTCTACAAGATGAATTCTTGCTACAGTACTACTTCATGACAAGGGGCTCAATAAGCAGCCCAGTCCACAACCACATCACCAATATTTCTGATGTTCTCCTCTTTGCGGCTAAAAGAAATATCTGCCCGCCATTTTCCTCTTGTGTCGACTATCTACTGACACACTATACAATTCTCGCATGGCAATCAGGCCTTCCTTCTCTTACCGAATTCTCTGAATCAGTAGTCCTACTTGGATGATCAACTCACCACTAGTTGTTAGCAACCCTTCTACATGAAGCCTTTATTTCCTCTGCTAAGTTACATGCACTCGAATTAGCTATATCAATTACCAAAAGTAATCTTCTCTGATGGTGCGGGTTTTCCAATTCTGCTTAAAACACCATTCTACACACCCCACTCCACTACACTCTACACACCCTACACCACTACGCTCTACACACCCCATTTCACTACACTCTACACACCCCACTCTATGTAAAACACAACTTGACCTTTTTACAATGTCCGAGGTAGGCCAAGCGGTTCAATTCAGTTGAATCCTGAGTCACACAGAAATAACAGGGGATGAGTGTGCAGATCCTTTTGCTAAAATGTCAGGCACCCATCAAAAACAGTTTATATATCAACATGAACTGCCGAGATCGGTTCTCTATGATCAACACCTGTGTAACATCCCATTGCCACATATATTTCCCATTGGAAATGTATCTGGCAAGAAAGCCGACAGAAAATGCCTTCAGTCACACCCTCATGTAGAGAATGGAATCCCAATGTATTCGAAGAGGAAAACTAGAATGTTCTTCAATCACTTCACCCAATATTCAGATCGCACGGAGTCACAACCCATCTGGGTGGATGAACACATAAATTTTATTTTAGACTTGTCTAATCTTTTTACTGTCTCACCTTCTCTGCTATCTTCTAGTCATACTTTTGCATTTCTCTTCATTGCAACAAATTGCTTCATAGACTTGTTTGTCATCCATTTATTCTCCTCTCCGTTCATTTTGACTTTTATTTTTATATTGGTTAATTCTATCTTTAAATTTTATCTTTGTTTATTTTACTTCATCTTTTCTCTGTCGATTTTTTTTTCAACAATAAATTGAGTTTTATTTTTCAAATCTACTTTTCAAAATTAGCAAAATTAGTGTCACCCTAAATGGAGAGCTCTTGGAGGAAGTTCAGTGTTTTAAGTATCTGGGCTCCCATGTGGAGAAAACTGAACTAGTGGAAACTGAAGTGAAGGCGCGAGTGAAGGAGGGATGTAAAGTGTTGAGTGCACTAAAGAGTGTAATGAGCTGTAAGACGTTGGGGATGGAAGCAAAGGAGGATTGCTGTATGAAGGTGTTGTTGTCCCAACTGTACTCTACGGAGCTGAGGCTTGGGGGTGAGAGCAGAGGAGAGAAGAAGGTTGAATGTTTTCGAGATGAAGTGTTTGAGGGGCATGGCTGGAGTAACGCTGAGAGACCGGATCACCAACGACGTGGTTCGAATCAGAACAGGGATGGTGAAGAAGTTTGCGAACAGACTGGATTCGCGTGTACTTAGATGGTTCGGGCACATGGAGAGGATGGATGAAGCGAGATTGGTGAAAAGGGTGATGAATGCGGAGGCGAGTGGTCGCAGGCCTAGAGGTAGACCGAAGTTTGGGTGAATGGATGGTGTAAAGCAGGCGTTGGGAAGGAGAGACATGAATGTGGAGGTGGCGAGAGAGCGTGCAATGAACAGGCGTGAGTGCAGAATGGTTGTGAATGTTTGATTTTGATGCTGCTCTGATGTGCTTTCTCGCGCTTGGCATCCCGCTGTCGGGATGGTCGTGGGTGGGGGGGCCCGGTCATTATGACGCGGCGGGGGTAAACCAGTGAAAACTGTCGGGCCCTGCTGCTGACGACGGATCCTCGGACTGCACTCGTGACCCAGAGTGTAAGTTGAGGGACCACCGGCCGGACCCTTTAGCACAAAAGAGCTAAGTTGTGTGAGCGTATGAGGGTGTGAGGTGCGCCTTGCCGTCGGCCACCCCCCTTTCTGGGGGATGCTGCCTAGTGTCTGTATCTGTATCTGTACTTTTCATAACTGTCCAGGTGGCCAAACGTAACCAAAACCAACTTTAAAAAAATGGGAGATGAAGAAAGTTTGTGAAAAGGGGGGAGAATAGTTTGTGAGCATACCAAGGCCCTCACGACGTGGCAGATTTCTGTCCTCTGGGCCACAATTGGTTCGGTGTGGAGACTCAGTGTATCGCACTGTATCGTATTGCACTCCGCTATGACCTGGTGGCTGAGGTTATAGAGGTGTGGAGGCTGCAGTGTATCGCACTGTATCGTATCGCACCCCACTATGACCTGGTGGCTGAGGTTATAGAGGTGTGGAGGCTGCAGTGTATCGCACTGTATCGTATCGCACCCCGCTATGGCCTGGTGGCTGAGGTTATAGGGGTGTGGAGCAAGACACCCCTACCCAACACGCCACTTTGTCTACAATTTCGATTACGACGGTAACCTCTTCATGGGCGTAGAATAATCCTGTCACGCAATGGACTGAGCGCTCAAGCCTCTCTGGAAACTGAGCCTTACTGATGATGGCATCTGTTGGATGTATCGCAAGCTGTTGGTGCATCTTGGTTGGTTACGGATTCATCTGACCGCATCAGCTCAATCTCCTTCGTGAGCAGGGCATGTCGGAAAGCCCCCGTCCAATGGCTAATATGGAAGAGAGCGATCCGGCGAGAGACTCCGCATCGACACCAGAAGCGAGGGTCACCTACAAACTAGACCATCTCCTCCCTAGGCCGTCCGAAGGCGTGACAAAATACAGCAGCCCCACCCCCTCTCTCATCTATAACAGTGGTGGTGGACACAGAGAATAAAATGTAGAACAAGACTGAAAATATAATTGGTGATCGCCAGTCCATCCATTCTCAGTAGGTATCTAGCCCACTTCATCTAACCCTATTCCGACGCTTGACCGGGCACAGCCCTGGCCACAATAGTAAATCAAGCAATCACATGTATTCCAAGCTCCCTACAAACTACTTAGCAGGCACAGACACACTGAGGTGACCGAAAACGCCCGGTTACTATTTGTAACCTGTATATTTCTGCCAATGAACTCGTTTCATGCGCACTGCTCGTAAACCTATTTGATCAACCTTCTGCGATTTACCTGTCAGAATTTTTATGCTAAACACCCCTGTCTTTGAGGGGAAGACATAGCTGAGGGACGTAAAGGACGCGGCAAAACATTCCTCCTATCTTCCTATATTGAGTTCCTTAATACCGGAGAACTGAAGCGCTTTCTCGCAGACAACCTTGCTGTCGGTTATTGACTTATCCTTTTGCCCTTCAATCCTCTGCCCAGACCTTGATTGGCAGAGGAGCCTCTGGATATGACAACTTCACCAATCACCATTAGTACTTTCCATACTGAAAATACCTTTACGGCTCACCGATTCATTATGCGTAAAGCCACTGGCAATCTTTCACTGCTTGCAAAACAACCTCTCTCCCACTACAGGATATATCCTGTGACGAGATTAGGGATTACTTTGATAATGTCCTCCTTCACAGTGTGGACCTAAGCATCCCAATAACCAGAAGAACACCACGTAAGATTAAAGTGTCCCAGTAGAATGGTTCTTAACAAAACAAAAATCTAGCAGAAGCGTGGCATTCAATTGATAAAAGCACACCATAACAGAAGCAGATTAAATTATGTTTAGGTGAGAAGTTGCTAAAGCTCAAAATACCTTCTTTCTATTTTGAAACAAAAATCATGGAAGAACTGTGTCTGAAGTGTAGTTCTGCACACGAAAAGTTATTGGGAAATACAGTTTTTCTCTCATTCTAACCCTAAATGTGGAGGAACGACCCCACACCGACCTGCAGGAAGTCTCGAAACGATTTTCAATACCTTACTCCTTCGTTAGCTCAGATTCTGCATGTAGGCTACTTTACGTGACACAAAACGTATTGCGGAACGAGAGCAACTGCATTTTTTCACGAACCATCCTGTAGCTTACAATCAATTAATCAGTTCACGCGAGATACTCGGTGCAATTCGCGCCTCCAACTCCTCTGCTGCCTGTTAGGATTTAATTTCCTACGAGATGCTCCGCCAACTACATTATTCAGCACTTGCTTACCTATGTCTTATTTACGACACAGTCTGGTCTGCCCTCTAATCAGTGGAAGTAGTGTTGTCTTCCCCAACATGGAAAACCTACTGATGAGTTCCCCTGTACCGCCTCGTCTCGCGAAGGTCCTTTTCACCTGGAGTTCTCACCTGGAGCCTCCGCATCCCGCCGTGAGGTCAGACAAAGAACCAAACCTGCAGGGCACAGGGAAAGCAGGAGAGCGCGGGAGGCAAGCAAGGCATGCGCCAGTCACAAAGTGAAGACACCTGAGGCATGGGACGGCAGGTGAAGACAATGCCATCAGAAGTGTGCATGCTAGTTACAACAAAAAAAACATGAAAGATAAAACTTACAACTGGAAAAAACAAAAATACATTTATGTATAGGTACACAATACAACAAACAATGATATAGCTACATACATACTTCAACAAATGCACACACCCAAATAAGATCAACAAGCAAACTAAAAGGATATATTTGTTCATACCAGTCACCAAAACGACTATATAAAAAGCAAAGAAAGCTTCTGTCAGTCATAATAGAAGAAAAGAATGTGTGGAATTGATGAAAGAACACCACTTTTAAAACTGAAACTGTAGGAGCAAGAACAACATCCGCCGGCAAAGAATTCCACAAGGCTATACGTCAACAAATAAAAAACCACTTTCTCATATCTGTTGTGCATTGTGGAAGAAGAAGTTTCATCCCGTGGCCGCGACTACTAGCATCAGGAGCAGCGGTAAACATTCCTGATAACCCAACATCAACACTGCCTTCAGCATATTCCTCAGAAAATGTTTTGTCGGATTTAATGAGACCGGATCTTACCACCCTCCCATAAATTGGAAGCAAATTCAAACTTGGCAGGCGATTTGCATAGGACATATTCGCAAGTCCACTAACATTCTTAGTTCAACGACGCTGAACAGATTCCAGCATCCTCAGATCAGCAATAAACTCCAAATTCCGAACACAAGAGCAATAGTCCTTTAGAAAATAGTAAATGCCCGACTGATCCGACACAGAGACGCTGACTCACGCCTCTCCAGGTTACAATTCGGTTTTAGAAAGATGCTGTCAGCCAGAAAGCATTGCTCCGCGTTGAAGATGCATTCGCGTTGAAAATATATTACTCCGCGTTGAAGATGCCTTACCCCGCGTTGAAGATACATTACCCCGCGTTGAAGATGCATTACTTCGCGCATAAGATGTATTACTCCGCGTTGAAGATGCATTACCCCGCGTTGAAGATGCATTACCCCACGTTGAAGATGTATTACTCCGCGCGTTGAAGATGCATTACCCCGCGCGTTGAAGATGCATTACCCCGCGTTGATGATGCATTACCCCGCGTTGAAGATGCATTACTTGCTCTGAAGATGCATTTCTTTGCGCTGAAGATGTATTACTTCACGCTGAAGATGTATTACTCTGCGTTGAAGATGCATTACTCTGCGTTGTGTCTGACGTTCAAGGTGCCTCGGACGTTGAACAACAGTTTTCTTTGACCTTCAGAAGGCCTACAATACAGCCTGGCACTATGGCATCCTCAGAGTGATACATCAGATGGCTCTCTGTAGTGTCGTGGCATTCTTCATTCAGAACTTCCTGCGGCGGAGTCTTACGGCCTCAAGTCGGTAACCACCGTTCAAACAAATACACATTCCCAAGATGAGGGGGTTTCCCAGAGTAGCGTCATTTTCTTGTATTCTATTCACGATTGCAATTAATAAGATAACAAGATTAGTATCGTCCTTCATAAACGGTTCTCTATAGGTTGACTTCAACTCTATAGTGTTTTTTCAGGTGGTTGTTGGACATAATTGCGAGACTTTACATTTTTCCAAAGCAAAACATGTATACTTCATATCCATTGGTCCTGCACATACACAGAACCAGATCTCAGACTCCTTGGACAAATGATCTCATCCCTATCTTCAGTGGACTTTTTAGGATTAATATTCGACCAGAAAATAACCTGAAAATACCTCGTGCAGCAGCTCACGATAGACTGCTTCCATCGATTTATCACCCTTTGGATTGCATCGCACTTTACCTGGAATGCAGACGGAACATCAATAGGCCTTTGCTGCGCTATCATTTGGTCCAAACTGGACTACGGCAGCGTTTTCTACGGCTCCCTAGACCTAATATTGTCATAACATTGGGACTAGTCCACAGTGCCGCTCTTTGTACCTGCCTGGCTTTTGGCTTCTCCCCTTATGTCAGCCTTCTCTGTGAAACAGGTGAGCCTAGTCCTGCCTGCGACGGTAATAAATTGATCTCCAATTCTATTGGCATATTTTTAGCCGCCTTCATCCCCCTACAAGTAACACAATCGACCTGCTTCTTCCTTGAGCTTTTTACAGCGCATTGAGCTTCTCACTGCTGACCTTGGGCCGGCACGTATCATGGTGGACCGTCTCCCACAAAATGCGACCCCCATCTGGCGAATAACGGAAAATATGCTTTGCGCCTAAAAATCTTCCATTTATTTTTATATTTCATGCGGAGGCTCATCACGATGATAGCTTGCATGTTTTCATTGAGGGATCAGAAGACAACGAAGATGTTGGCTGTGCAGCAGTATTTCCCGAACGCGTCGTTGCTAGAAAACTCTCGCCCTCATTGTCAGTATCCACGGCGCCTTCTTGACCGCTAATACCCTTCCGGATATCAATGTCTCAATGTTCAGCGATTTGCTTATTGCACTTCAGACCTTGGAGACCTTCAACAATGGCCGCCCTGTTGTTTTGACAATCTTGCATTGGCTCGTACGCTTTCCCTCCAGGAACAAGCATGTCCGCTTGCGCTGGCTTCTGGGCTGTTTTAGGGCCCAGCAGAACACTGTCCACCTAACGATGCTGCCAAGAAAGAAAGTAAAATGCTAGGTATGATATCCCCGCTATCTTGTACAAAAACCAACACAGTATGCTCAAGTTATTTAATGCATTTGTTAGACCGCATCTCGAGTAGCCGTTCAATTCTGTTCTCCATTCCTCAGAAAAGACGTTATTAAACTTGAGAAGGTTCCACGTAGAGCTACCAAACTCATCCCCTTGCTGCAGAATAAATTGTAAGAAGGCAGACTTCGGGAACTCGATCTTTATTTGCTAGAGAAACGTCGAGACAAAGGCAACATGATGGAAGTGTGGAAGAATATGAAGGGTTAGGAAAATGTTGAACAAGCAAGCCTTTTCACTCCAGATAAAAACTGAGTGACTAGGAACAATGAATACAAAATTGTTAGGAAATGTTTCCCACTCGACATCACGCGCAATTTCTTCATGTATAGAGTTGTCGAAGAATAGAACAAACTTCCAGCGGAGGTTGTGAACAGCAAAACAATTGAAACGTACAAGTTGCAGCTTGATAAGTTCTACATAAATCGCCAATAAATAGCCAAACTGTTTCCTTTCTTGTTGTTATAAACTTCAGAACTAATCC
The DNA here is from genome assembly GCA_016164225.1 of Gammarus roeselii. Classification (NCBI taxonomy): domain Eukaryota; kingdom Metazoa; phylum Arthropoda; class Malacostraca; order Amphipoda; family Gammaridae; genus Gammarus; species Gammarus roeselii. The sequence goes on from SDVV010045794.1 coordinate 8,624, forward strand.
TCTTGCTATCAAAAGGCAACCTAGTTAGGGCCAATAGGCCTCTTAGATGTTCTACTCCAGAACTAACCCTCTTGCTATCAAAAGGCAACCTAGTTTGGGCCAATAGTCCTGTTGTTGTCTTCCTACACTGGTAAACTTCCGTATACAGACTTTTTACCGAGCAATTCAAAGAGCTGTGCAAAAAACATGGATTAGTCTGATGTTCTCATGAGAAGTAAATTGAGCGCAATCAAAGATGCACCAACACCCTGGGTCTCTTTTAACAGCCGATCTCTACGCGCTGAGATTATGATATACCGATTGAGACAAGGAAATTGAAGACAAACGCACAGACACCTAACGAAGGCGTCGTCACCTTCATACTGCATGGACTGGTTAGACCCCCTTACAATAGCCCATGTCCTAGGAGAATGCCCAGCCTAGTCGGTATGACGAGACGCCCACTTCCTCAGGAGCCGGGTTCTAGACCCTACTAGTACTCTCCACCACAGTTTAATCTGGATGTTGCTGCCATCACAAACTGTGGCCTCCATTTCCCATCATCTTAGCAGAGCACAGTTTAATCTGGATGCTGCTGCCACTACAAACTGTGATCCTCATTTCCCATCATGTTTGAGCACAGTTTAATCTGGATGTAGCTGCCACCACGAACTGTGGCCCTCACTTCCCATCGTCATGTTTGAGCACAGTTTAATCTGGATGTTGCTGCTGCCATCAAAACTGTGGCCCTCATTTCCCATCGCCATGTTTGAGCACAGTTTAATCTGGATGTTGCTGCTGCCATCAAAACTGTGGCCCTCATTTCCCATCGTCATGTTTGAGCACAGTTTAATCTGGATGTTGCTGCTGCCACCACAAACTGTGGCCCTCATTTCCCATCGTCATGTTTGAGCACAGTTTAATCTGGATGTAGCTGCCACCACAAACTGTGGCCCTCATTTCCCATCGTCATGTTTGAGCACAGTTTAATCTGGATGTTGCTGCTGCCATCAAAACTGTGACCCTCATTTCCCATCGTCATGTTCGAGCACAGTTAATCTGGATGCTGCGCTCGGTTCTTTATGCAACATTTTTCTCACACCCTCTACCTCTGTATTTTTTTAGCCGCACGGCATTCCCATTTACCTCTTCTGATTTTGTTGCTGCTAAAGGCTTCACGATTAGAACGCTCATTGTCAAATCTCTTGCTTGTCCATCCCCCCATCTCTTTTATCTTTGGGTCGTCTTAGCAGACGAACGGCCGTCCGAGGAGCGCACTCAGGCTCACGTTAGAGTTCCGGTGTAGGGGATTTCCTTAATTTAATCTTATCTGCAGACGGTGACCCAGGGCTGCCCAACATCCAGCCACTCTTCATCACAGTCGACCCCGACAGGGACTCGGTCGCAGCCGTCAAAGCCTATGTCTCTGAGTT
>SDVV010045795.1:0-10035 GCA_016164225.1 Gammarus roeselii
CTTAATTTACTTCAATATCTCCGCTTAACTCTACAACCTTTGACAGCTTCAATCTCTGAATTTTCAGTTTTTTTCTTGCCTATATTTTTCTTATCCTTAACGATGACTTCGTTTCAATATCTGATCGGACGCTGATTTTTATCATACCATTCTGTATCACATCTAGATCATTTACCTCGAGCTAGGTTTTCTGGCATCATTTCAACCCACGATGTTCACAATTCATCACTTATCCTTCGAGTTTAGGATAATATAAACATTTCATTGTGAACATACATAGTTTTTATTAGTATTTATTAGCATTATTTACAAACCTTTCTGCCATCATCAGTATCATATACCTGTTTTTTGATATTTAAACAGCATTCTTCGTCATCCAACACTACTTTTCAACACTATATATCAGTATACTCTCAAAATCCATCTTATACTCCATCATATCTTTGATGTGGATTCCAAAGGCTATTCCGTTCCCGTGTGTCAATAAATGTATTTCTTCTTCTTCTTGAACTTGACTATTCGAATCTTGTGAGTCGAACAAGATCCTAGTTCGCGTGGCAGTAGTATTATATCCCGGCATACACATACAGGAAGTAAAACCGTGGCCACAGAGGCAAAGAAAGACACAGCAGAGTTATATTGGTTTAAATCCAAACCTATAGATCGACTGTAGCTAGGCTAGACAGCCTGGGCCAGTGCAACTTAGGCTTACCTTGGATACTGCTCCACAGAAGACAAGTGAGAATAACAGTGTTTAATGTGTCTTATCCCCAGTGTAGAGCAGACTAATGAATGCAGCTGCATATTTCTGCAGCAAGACACTATTGTAAATACCTGGATGCAAGATTTCAACTGTGCTAGGCATGAAGCTAGCTATGTGGGATTGCCAATTATGCTAACATGATAGCCATCTTTAAATCTGACTAGCACCCTACCTTGATCCATGCGTATTTTTAGATATATATAGCTATATAGTGCCTATATAGTGTGAAAAACATTTTTTAAATATTGACATCTCTCTTTTAATTATAATACCTCCAGAATGCATATCAGGGACATGAACATACTATCAAGGCCAGTAAGATTCATGCATTATGGAGCTTAATACTTCCATTTTTTATTCCTGGTAGCTACACCTTAGTGGTATGCTATTTCTCTTGTGATATCTAAAATTGTTTTATTACATGTACCCAATCTGACTGCCTGTATGAGGCAGGCAGAATGGTATGTGATTATCTCCCATGTGGCACACCCTCTCTTAGTCAAAATATTTTATGTGCAGCCTTTTAGCCCGCTGCCTTTCAGCCGCAGCCTTTCAGCCTGCTGCACGTAAACATCTTCAGGCGAGACGAAAACTGAATACTCATGACATAATTCTGACTCACATTGCATGCATACCCTAGTGTCAGTTTCTATCCACCTGTGTGTTTGTGCATTTACCTCCAGAGATTGAGTCTGGGCTTTGAACAACAGCTGGCCCCTTCTGCTATAATCATCCCATCTTTCATTTCTGGGTTTCGGCTTCTTTTTATACCATTTGAGCGTTGATTTTCCATTCATTCCAACAGGATATTTTTTCAGCCCAATCTGTTTCCCTCTGGTGTCAATATTTTTCTTTCATTTCTCTACACTCCATTCGGGCCTTCACCACGTTCATTCCGCATTCTCCAGACATACCCCTGTGCTTCTACATCTTGCGATCTTATACATTGGTACCACACTTTCTGGCTCAGTGCTCACAGTTTTTTCCCACATGCTCTGCCTACTGTTCCACTTGTGCACCTTCTTTGGCCACCTTGCTTCACACATCCTATCTAGTCTCACTTTATATGCCAGTACTGATTTTGTTACTCGTTCCCAAATAGGCGCTATCCCATGTCACTCCTGATTGCTTCCAAGCCAACCCATCTGTTTGCTCCAAGGGCCATTCTTGCAAACTTTTTGTGTGTCACATCCGATTTTGTCAGCTCAGTCTTTGTCCATCTCATGACATCCATTCCATACAAAATACCAGGTACAGACTTGCTCTTTCATAACTCTCTCAATCATTCATACCTGTTTGCTCTGAAGCGTGCCACACTACCAAGTCTACTCCACCACTGTTGTGCCCTAAACATTCTTTCTGTCTTTGCCTTCTCGCACCCATTTTCAGTCATCCAGCACCCAAGGTACTTGTATTCTGTTGTGCACCCAATTTCAACATCTCCCAGTCGCCATTTTAGTTCATCCCTCTATTCTCCGTTCACTACAATAACTTGGCTCTTCTCACCACTAAAACGAACCCGAAAGTCCCTTCCATATCAACTCACCACATTCAAAAGTCTTTGTAGCTCGTCTTTACTCCCACTCATAATGACAATATCATCTGCATACAGCAAACAGCTTAATCGTCCATTTCCAACACGTATACCTAGGCCAAACAGTATCGGTGATAAGATGTATCCCAGTCTCACTTCTCTTATGCTTCTTACCCATCCAGTCTCTAGCTCTACGAGTTTGTATATTGGCCGTGTGCATGCATACATGCTGCTAATGATATTGATTATTTTCTCACTCATCCCTATCCTAGTCAGTATGTCACACAGAATGGTTCTATTTACTCAATCGTAGGCTTTCTCAATATCCCGGAAGACCACGTATCCTTTCTTCCCATCCTTTTTAATTCGTTCAATCATTTCAATGACCACAAACATGCTGTCCTCTCCTCTCCTGTCTTTCTGAAACCCATTTTGCTCTTCTCCCAGAACACCAGGCACTTCTATCATTTTTTTCATTCGCTTATTTAAGATACCACAGAATATCGTACCCACTGTGTCTGCCAAAGCTATAGGTCGGTAATTTTTCAGTTATTTTTTACTCTTGTGTCCTCCCTTGTGTAACTGAATAACTATGCATTTGCTCAACTTTTTTTGGCACTTCTTCTTCATTCCATATTTTCTGGAATAGTTCATGCAGCTTCTTACTCAGGCTTCTACCTAAATTCTTAAACAGCTCATATGGGATTTCATCTGGTCCAGTAGCCTTTCCATCTTACAGTTTCTTAAGAAACATTTCAATCTCTCCATGACTTATCTCCTCATTCATTCTTCCCGTATCTTTCCTTTCAATTATCATGTGAGGTGTCTCATGTCTTCTATTTGCCTCATCATTCATGCCACCAATGCCCTCCCAGAACTCAGTAATAGCCCTTTTCATTTTATTTTTGTATTTCACACTGACTCCATGCACCACCAACTCCTTAATCTCAGTCATTTGGTCACATCTGTCTCCTCTCAGAAATCTGAACCAGTCCCTTCCACCCTCTTCTCCCATGTTCTGCAGATCTTCAATATTTTTTTTTCATTCTATGCTCTAGCCTCACTCATCATGCCTTTCACTACATTTCTCTGCTCTATCTACTTTCTCCATGCCATATCAGCCTCTGCCACTGTAGCTTCTCCTCTCTCAACTAGTTTCTTTACACTCTTCTGCACCCTCTTTCATCCCCATTTTCCAGCCTTCCTCTCTTTAATTCCATATCATACTATGCATTTGAAGGCCATGTCTGGAGACAAGGTTTTACATACCCAATTGTCCTAGCTCCTACTCTTTTCAAGGTAGTGACTAGGGCATCATTTGTCTCATTCACTCGTTGCACACCCTGCCAGATAGCATTTGTTAATTTAACCTGGAATTCATCCCATTTGGTCTCCCGTAGTCTCCAATTCCGCTTTTCGGTTGTTCCCTTGGTCACACCTTGCCAATTCTGAAATTTATCACTGGCATGTTATGGGCACTTGTAGTATCAATTAGGCGATCCATATCCACCCACATGCTTGTGACTTGGTTTCATGCTCTTTCATTCACAAGCATGAAATCGATGGCAGACTTCTGTCCTCTTACACTACATGTCTCTTTCCCTATCCCAATAGTAACATTCAGGTTTTCAAAATGCATCTCTTCAGTGAAGTCAATTAGCTTTTGTCCATTTTCATTCACTTCCTCTCCTAGTAGTCCAATGTGGCGATTCATAGCTCCCATTATCAAAATCTTTCCATTCCTGTTTTCTTGGACGACCTTCTTCACAATTGCATACTTTCTTTCATTATCTCTTGCAGCATCAACGCTAGCCGTTGTTATGTAGCATACCACCAGAACAAGGCTCCCGGTTTTGCCACAGCTTCTGTGTTGAATTCAGCTAACGAACTTAAGACGCTATATAGCGTGTTTAATGATGTCGTAACGTGAATGACTGCAGAGGTGTTTCCTCAATTTCTAAACGTGTTTGATCAAACTTGGTATTGGTACAGACTACTTGCACTGTTATCCTGTTAAGTGTACAGCATACAACGACTTGATCCAATATCTACAGCTCGTGCGTATTCATCATATTAAAAGTGAATCTAACTTTAAGTTGGATTTATGTTTTACATTCATCTCGTAACAACGTCAATATTGAGCTGGTGAGATTTGTTTATTAGTAGCAGACCAGTTCTTTGTTTTGATAGATACCTAGGGTTAAACTGATTTGTATGACCACACACCAATTCATAATAATTATTAACATCAATTCTATTGGTTTGAATTATTCCAAGAACTTTTCAATGTAAATATATATATACCTAATAATCAGATCAAATATATAGCTAGCCTATGATGGAAGTTGTAAATCTAACTTATGGTCATCTGAAGATATGTCACTTATGATCCAAGTTTGCTCCAGACTTTTACAGCTGCATCAGGTAGTATTGTCTGGGGTGACTTGCAAGGGTTGACAATGTAGGGACAGTAGGGTGACTTTCTGTGTCTTTTTTTTTAGTCACCAAACTTTTGAAATTTAAAACTGTGACTACCGATGACTCTAGCATGAAATAGTCATTACTAGTATGTCAGCTACCTTTGAATTTTTTACATGCACATAGATTCTGAAAATTCAACCAAGGGATGATTGTTTTGTAGGGTCTTTATAAATTTTTGGTCTGAGTAAAGCCAAATTCTGTAAGCTTTGATGCTGTGGGGCTGAGGCTGTGGCTAGTGTTTTCAGTTCATTTCAGTCAAATTTGGTGGTGATGTCATGAATATCTTGTAGTTGGTTGTCTTATGTGCTAACTAGATTTTGGAGGAAATATATACGTGTGTATTTAAATCTTGATGTGCAATGACAAACTAAATTGTTTATACTAAGTACTGGCTTACTGAAACTGGTCTGGAGCATCAAAATCAATGTGACCTGTGTAATAGCACAATACAACATACTTGTCTGCATTCAATCTAAGATTACATGACCTTGTAACTAAGTCTTCTGTATCCAACCTACTCTGCAGTGGCTGGTTGGTCACCTCAAATAACTGGCTCTGTGTCTTCATGTCATGGTGAAGAGTTTCATGTCCCGCACCAAGATGGCTGTAATTTTCCTCTAAATTGCACCAGTTTTGTTTCCCGGTAACAACAGTCTGCACCAGTTTTCTATCCATAGATATTTAGCACTGCATCACTAGCTATCTAGCTTTTTAGCATGCCACCTGTCATCTCTGCGGCTCTGCCCAGATATTAGCACCGGCCCACTCCCATCATTTTTGAAGTTAGGCAGTGTATCAATTTTTATAAGAATAGTGAGGCATTTTACCTGATGTTTTCTTATTTCACTGGGCTTGGTCTCATGCTCACCACATAGCGTTGACCTAGGTGATTCCCCACGATCAACAACCCAGGGGTATTCCCTGCATCCCTTTTTGGGCATCATAATGTTGGCACTGTAGCAATTTGATTATGGGATTGAAGAGGTGCATGTATCAAATGTACCAATAAATTTATACATGCACTGAATTTATGAATAATCTCCCAAAGTGAAGATATTTTTTTCAGGTCCCTGGTAATTTTGGTTTGGAAAAATCAAAATTCCACAAAGTTTCATGGTGTGGCCCCTATTGGGATAAGTTCATTCCATGCCGCGGATAGTCTGCTGTTGCAGTGCTTGGTGCGCCAAGTTTATGTATGTTGATCAAGCGCAATGCCAAGAAATCTTTTACCATGTTATGCGCTGTGTGTTCAAAATTTGTACCACGTTGCCACTGCGGTAGAATAGTACATGATATGATGGGTGAATGTGCCCCACAGCCAGATTGTGCAATTGGGCATGGGGTTGAGAACATTACATGCATTTTCATCACAATATCAAAAATCAAGCCAGCAGTGCGTCTCAATAGAGGAGATCAGCTTATCAAGACCTCTGCATTGGCTCGCAGAGTTAGGTGCACTGCTGTTGCAAGATACTGGTGAACAAATAAAGAGTGAAGACCTAGATGTTTGTACGCTGGGCAGTACAAACATCTAGGATGTTTGTACCCTGGGCAGGACTGTAGGAATACATGTGAGTGAAGTTTGGGGTGACCAAACATAGACGCAAACGTCTTTCACCAACCAGGCATCCTATAAGACAGAACGTAATGTCTAGATGACACTCTATATTTGGTAGCTATACAAAATACAATTAACAATCATTGTCAGTTCTAATTAAAAATTGCAATCATAAACAGAACAGTTCACGTATATCTTGACCATAAGACTGTGGACGGTAAGCGTGATTCTGCACTTACGCTCTGTTGGCCGTTGGCATCGACAGGGGTGACTCCCCGCATTTTGCGCATACTCTGAAATAACTCAGAAAGTATGCAGCCGAGAAACTTTGTATTTACGGTGTGTATAGCTACTTTTATGATCATAAAGCACCATAAGTTTCAACATTCAATTGTTAACCAAAAAAAAGTTATTCACAAAAAAATGTGCGGTGAGCTACGACCCCTAATCGGGGGCGACTCCTCGCACCCCCCATATATCAATAATTGAAACGCAAATTGAAAGTTTTAGAGTACGAATAGATAGAGCATGCCTATATTAGTATATATCATTGGCTTAAAATATGATTTTACATAAAATATTACATCTGTGACGGGTGTTTCTGATGCTTGTCTTTTGCTGCCGTCATACCCGACTGTCGAAGGATTTTTTTCCCCGGTTTCGTCGTGGGAATCAAAGTTTTTCTTCAATAATTGTAATCTAACTTTAATGGAAGCCATTTCTCCACATCCTAAACTAATTATGACACTAAAGTATCAGTAAATGAGCAAATATTATGGAAAACCGATCTTTTTAATATTACGATAGAACATGTAAAAAAATGTATTTTGTCAATTCTATAGCTAACTTATTGCATTAACATGAATACAAGTCATGCTAGGTAAGGGATTGTTATCTTGATATGAAAATGTGATAAAAAATATTGTTCCTGGGCATTAAACATAAGTCAACACTTAGGCCTAGACTTGTCACCCTGTGTTAAAGAAATTGGGTCATTATAAAATTAGTTACGCATATTGAAATTAGCTGTGGTGTCATTATTGTGGGTCATTTACTTCCAAATGTCTCTATATGTGTGTAGAATTGCATTTGATTACTTTTCATTAAAGAAGAACGAAAATATTTGATAACAAAATAGGTGCGAGGAGTCACCCCCGATTTTTTTTTCACCTTGAGTGACTCCCCGCAGTTGTATATTTGTATATTTCTACACAAGTCACAATTTTTTCACAAAATCCTTCTTACGCAATAAACTACACCATATTCCGAGTATCATCACCAAATTTGGTCTTGATCCAAAGGAAACTCTAGACCCAGCATCAAAGTTTGCGGAACATCAATTTTTTCCAACCAAAATTTTCAGGGACCTGTGAAACACACCTTCACTTAGGCAATTTTTCATAAATTCTGTGCGCGCATCGAATTTCTACAAGTAACTGATACTTACTAACAAAGACCTGCTCTTTGAAGTTCCGTAGTCAAATATTGTGATTTCAAACCTTTTGGTGCCCAAAAGGAGGGTGCGGGGAGCCACCCCGTGTTTTCAACTGCGGGGAGTCACCCCGGTCGACGCTACTTGAATGTTGCGACAAACTTGTTTACAAATGTGTGTGATGTCTGAGTTTGATTTCATCTACTGCCAATATGCAGGAATGTTAAATTGTTGTTCTAACCATGCTGAAAGTAATGTAATTGTGCAGTTTAGTTATTGTTGTATTCAAGCTAAACACATGCACCTAATATTGGCTTTATGACATGTTGGATTGTGATTTTGGAATTTTATGTTTTCCTGCTAAAATATGCGATATTTTGGTTTTTCTTAGTTTCTCTGACAACTATCAATCCAGAACAAGCTCTCAAAACAAATTACTTGTTCTTCACAATGTTGTGCAGTGGTTAGGAATTGTAGTCATTTTGAATTGATATGCTTAGGAGAAAAAATTGCTTGAAATTGTAGCATGACAAATGGCCTTGAGATTTGACGTGTGCTATTCAGTCTTTGCGTGCAATATTTTGAGAAGGTGTCCGCACGTGCGCTTCATTTCAAGATTCCATGTTCACATTAAATATTTTTAATGAAATGCTTGCGTGTGCTGCCCGCCAAATTGTGCAAATGGGCCCCACAGTCCAGTTTGCATAATTTGGCAGGCAGCACACGCAAACTTTGACAAAAAATATGTGATGCGCACGTGAAATCTTGAAATGAAGCGCATGTGGACACCTTTCCAATTATCGCACGCAAAGACAGTACATCGCATTTGAAAAAATCTTTGAAACTATTTGCTGTGCTACAATTTCATGCATGCATTTTCCTCCATAGCATAATAATTCAAGCTGACACTAAGATTTTTAACCACTGCACATCACTATCATTGAAGAATTTGTAATTTCTTTGACCGAGCAGTCTGAATTGTCAGCGGTACTGAGAGGAATGAACAAGAACCAATATAGCATATTTTGGCAAGTGAATAACAAATTATCAATTCACATACAAGGCGCAATATTAGTCAAGATGAAGTGCATCAGCGTTTGGTATAAATGTAACAATAGCTGAACTGCAATATTGAATTTCACCCTTCATGGTTTGAACGACAATTTAACATTACTGCATTTTGACCATAGATGGAAACAAACACCAACGTCACACACAATATGTAGCGTCGACCAGGGTGACTCCCCGCATTTTGCGCATACTTTGAAATAACTCAAAAAGTGTGCAGTCAAGAAACTTTGTATTTAGGGTGTGTATAGCTACTATTATAACCATGGAGCACCTTAAGTTTCAACATTCTAGCGTTAACCAAACAAAAGTTATTTACGAAAAACCGTGCGGCAAGCTACGGCCCCTAATTGAGGGTGACTCCTTGCACTGAACGGGGTGACTCCCCGCACCCCCCATTTATCAATAATTGAAACGCAAACTAAAAGTTTGAGAGTACCAATAGATAGAGCATGCTTATATTAGTATATATCAGTTGCCTAAAATAAATTTTTCTCTAAAATATTACATTTGACAGGTCTTTTTTATGCTCTCTTTTGCTGTTGTCATGCTTGACCGTCAAAGATTTTTTTTTTTGATTTCACAGCATTAAATAAAGTTTTTCTTCAATAATTGCAATCTAACTTTATTGGAAGTCTTTCTTCACATCCTGAACAATTTATGACCCTAAAGTATTGGTAAATTAGGGAATATTATGAAAGAACTATCTTTTTAATAATACAATAAAACAGGTAAAAAAATTATTTCTTCAATTCTATAGCAAACTTATTGCATTAACATGAATACAAGTCATGCTAGGTAAGGTATTGTTATCTAGATATGAAAATATGATGAAAAAAATTGTTCCTGGGCGTTAAACATAAGTCAACACTAACACCTAGACTTGTCACCATGTGTTGATAACATGGGGTCATTATAAAATTAGTTACGCTTTTTGAAATTAGCTGTGGTATCATTGTTGTGGGTCATTTACTTCCAGATGTCTAGATATGTGTGTAGAATTGCATCCAATTACTTTTCATTGAAGAAAAACAAAGATATTTAATAATAAAATAGGTGCGGGGAGTCACCCCCATTTTTTTTTTCACCTGGGGTGACTCCCCGCTCTTACCTTTGATCTCTTACCTTTGCAGCCCCCTCCAGCAGGTCCACATCAAGTGGGGAGCAGCAGAGCCGGGGGAGGCCAGCACAGCCATGCG
>SDVV010045796.1:0-10035 GCA_016164225.1 Gammarus roeselii
GGAGTAACGCTGAGAGACTGGATCACCAATGACGTGGTTCGAATCAGAACAGGGATGGTGAAGAAGTTGGAGAACAGAGTGGATTCGCGTGTACTGAGATGGTTCGGGCACATGGAGAGGATGGATGAAGGGAGATTGGGGAAAAGGGTGATGAATGCGGAGGCGAGTGGTCGCAGGTCAAGAGGTAGCCCAAAGTTTGGGTGGATGGATGGTCTGAAGCAGGCGTTGGGAAGGAGATATATGAATGTGGAGGTGGTGAGAGAGCGTGCATTGAACAGGCGTGAGTGGAGAATGGTTGTGAATGGTTGATTTTAACGCTGCTCTGATGTGCTTTCCCGCAATTGGCATCCCACTGTCGGGATGGTCGTAGGTGGGGGGGGGCGGCCATTATGACTCGGCGGGGGTAAACCAGTGGAAACTGCCGGGCCCTGCTGCTGACGACGGTTCCTCGGACTGCACTCGGGACCCAAAGTGTAAGTTGAGAGGCTACCGGCCGGACCCTTTAGCACTAAAGGGCTAAGTTGTGTGAGTGTGAGCGTATGAGGGTGTGAGGTGCGCCTTGCCGTCGACCACCCCCCTTTCTGGGGGAAGCCGCCTAGTGTCTGTATTTGTATCTGTATCTGTATGCGGGAATAGTTGTCCCAACTGTGCTCAATGGTTCTGAGACGTGGAAGACGAGAACTGAAGGTGAATATTTTCAAACTGAACGGGTTGAGAGGAATTGACAGAGTGACGATGTTGGATGGAATCAATAATGACGCCGTGCGAATTAGAATGAGGATGGTGAAGATGTTGGAGGACAGAAGACCAGGGTTTGGATGGACGACGTGAAGCAGACTTAAGAGTGGAAAGAAATAAGTGTGACGGTATCGAGGGTGAGTAAAATGAATAGGGGTGAGTGAAGACCGAGTGTGAATGAATGAGTTTGACTCTGTCCCTGATGCGCTTTCCTGCCCCTGACGTGTCATTGAGAAGCGGGATGAACGGGGTTGGGTTTCCATTTATCGTTGAAAAATGCAATAAAGGGGGTGACATGCTCCTGTTTTAGATGCAACAGGGGTAGAGCAGAGAAAATTGTCGAGATTTGCCTCACTCTTTGCCCGAAATGGCTGCGGGGTCCTGGCCTGACCCATTTGCGTTTCGAGCTAAGTTTTGGTATGTGAATGAGTGCATGAGAAGAGCGTGAGGCCCGCGCTGTCGTCGGCCACCTCCCTTCTGGTTGAATTCGACCATGCGTCTGTGTCATTATAGAATCCATCAACCACTCGCCGTGGCCGAGTGGTTAGCGTATCCGACTGCAGTGTCAGCCTCTGGTGCTGCATGTCGCGAGTTCGAGCCTCGGCAGGGACACGGCGGTCTTGTGGCGGGGAGATTTGGCGCCTCCCCCCTCTGTGTCCGCCTAGCTTAGTCACCCCCCTAACTAGGGGGAAACGGCTGTATGTCTATACATACATCAAGTAAACATGTATGAAATTAAGAACCTGGAGCCTATGATAATGTGTTTCTTTGAAGTTACGTCACACCAAACATTTTTCTAATATGTCTAATCATCATAAAAGCTGCGTGAGGCGTCGCGCTGTCTTGGTATCGATGCCTGATTTTGTCCATTTTCTTTGTAACTGAGATTGGAATAAGGTTACGTAATGTCTCCCTGGTTGCCCAGTCTCTGTTTCTGATGTTACAATCTTCCCGTTGTCTTCGGAAACGTTTTCTATTTAGTTTATGTAAATACGTTCATTGGCTTGAAAAATAATGTATAAAATCATTGAGTGGTTTTGGAGCTCTGCCTATAGTCGACTATCCTTGACAAACACACTGGCGCTACTTTCCGTCCAACCGTATGTCAGTTATGCATTTGTTGTGTTGGAATAATATTTGTTGTGTGAAGAGTAAATGAGAAAACTTGAACAATGGAAATTTGTAAGCATTTTTTTATTATGCATGTCATTTGTTTTGTATGTCATATTTTACGTTCCATTCTAAAATATATTCCAATGTATAGTTATTATTCAGATATCACCCGTTCATTCCTAAATTAGCTTTCTGTTTATTTTGGTCTAGTGAAAATTGAATGCAAAGGACGAATAATTTGTCATCAACATTCAATTACATTCATTTTTTATTTTATTTTAGATCAACTAACTCCGCCTCATCGCGTATTACAATGTCGCTGTATGTACAATTGTTATGGGACGGTAAAACGAAATCAACCATCATAAATGTCATGAAACCGTTTCAATTAAGGTAATTTAAGCATCGGATCAGTAATTTCCTTGCTGTTCACTGTTTCGTATTTTCATGAACACTTGATCTTGTTAGTTCTCTGGTTACTTAAATAAAGCAGGCTGAAAATTCCCGTTATCAACATTTTGCAAGTTGTGTAGATTGCTTGTGCCGGGCAGCAAGCTGAGTCTTGCCATTATCAACTTGAAGCAAGGTGTGTAGGTTGTTTTTGCCTAGCAGCAAATTGAGTCATGTCATTATCAACATGGTGCAAGGGGTGTAGGTTGTTTTTTGCCGAGCAGCAAGTTGAATCATGTCATTATCAACATGGTGCAAGGGTGCAGATTGCTTGTGCCAGCAGCAAGTTGAGTCTTGCCATTATCAACATGGTGCAAGGGGTGTAGGTTGTTTTTTGCCGAGCAGCAACTTGAATCATGTCATTATCAACATGGTGCAAGGGTGCAGATTGCTTGTGCCAGCAGCAAGTTGAGTCATGTCATTATCAACATGGTGCAAGTGGTGTAGGTTGTTTTTTGCCGAGCAGCAAGTTGAATCATGTCATTATCAACATGGTGCAAGGGTGCAGATTGCTTGTGCCAGCAGCAAGTTGAGTCTTGCCATTATCAACATGGTGCAAGGGGTGTAGGTTGTTTTTTGCCGAGCAGCAAGTTGAATCATGTCATTATCAACATGGTGCAAGGGTGCAGATTGCTTGTGCCAGCAGCAAGTTGAGTCATGTCATTATCAACATGGTGCAAGGTGTGTAAATAGCTTATGCCGGGCAGCAAGCTGAGTCTGTCATTATGTACATGATGCAAGGTGTGTAGATAGCTTAGGCCGGGCAGCGAGCTGAGTCTGTCATTATGTACATGATGCAAGGTGTAAAGATAGGTTGTGCCAGCAGCAATCTGAGTCTGTCATTATCAACATGGTGCAAGGTGTGTAGATAGCTTGTGCCGGGCAGCAAGCTGAGTCTGCCATTATATACATGATGCAAGGTGTGTAGATAGCTTGTGCCAGCAGCAAGCTGAGTTTGTCATTATCAACATGGTGCAAGGTGTGTAGATAGCTTGTGCCGGGCAGCAAGCTGAGTCTGTCATTATATACATGATGCAAGGTGTGCAGATAGCTTGTGCCAGCAGCAAGCTGAGTTTGTCATTATCAACATGGTGCAAGGTGTGTAGATAGCTTGTGCCAGCAGCAAGATGAGTCTGTCATTAAACATGTTGCAAGATGTTATGATCGCTTGTGCAGAGCAGTATATAAAGCGGAATCCTGCCATATGCCGAACTTGCAATTTATAATTGTCAACGGTAGCTATGCACCATAGACAAGGAAAGCTGTAACCCAATCAGGTGCTGGTGCTGCCGCTGTAACCCAAGCTGTTCTGGAACTATAATAGGTTTTTGTTTCTGTTACAGCATTATATGTAGTTTCTGCCACAAGGCGCTGCCACAGCAGTATATGTATTGCTACCCTGCTGGCGTAGCACCTAACTGAAGTTTTGGTTGCTCAGCTGTATTTGGTTTAGCTGTCGTTAATGACCTCAGTCAATAACATCTGCCACACATCTGCTTGGATGAACTGGCGGGCGTGATGACGGTGTTACTACTTCCCGTTGACCGTCGTGCAACAATGGTTCCTCTGGAATTGTTGGAGGGGGGTTGAGCAAAGTCCACCTTCATGCATAAGATGGAGGCCCTAACCTCACTTCTCCAAACACTAAGTAAAGGTGTCGGGATACAATTATAGTTTTTGTGTTGAATAAGGAAGTATTGTCGCCGTGGTTGAGTAGAATAAGCAACCGACTGCAGTGTATGCCTTTGGTGCTGCAGTACCGAGTTTGAGCCTCTGCCAGAACAAGGCGGTCCTTTGACGGTGAGACTGGGCGACTCGCCACGCCGGATCAACCTAACTTAGCCGCCCTATAAATTAGTACGAAACGGCTGGATGTCTATAGATATATACATAATTCCATAAACTTGTTCTCTAGCCCAATTCGTTTTTCCAGGTCGAATATCAAAATTTTAACTAATTTAACTTAAAATGTTTTTTTAAATGGAACAAAATTTCTGAAAAGCTGGTCACAAACACTTGTTAGATCTAGTTTGTCATGGTCCGAGTCAGTCATCTAGTGTGGCATGGTCCGAGTAAGTCATCTAGTTTGTCATGGTCCGTGTCAGTAATCTAATTTGCCATGACCCAAATCAGTCATCTAGTTTGTCATGGCCCGAATCAGTCATCTAGTTTGTCATGGTCCGAGTCAGTCGTCTAGTTTGTCATAGTCCGAGTCAGTCATCTAGTTTGTCATGTCCCGAGTCAGTCATCAAGTTTGTCATGGCCCGAGTCAGTCATCTAGTTGGTCATGGTCCGAGTCAGTCATCTAGTTTGTCATGGTCCGAGTAAGTCATCTAGTTTTTCATAGCCTGAGTCAGTCATCTAGTTAGTCATAACCCGAGTCAGTCCTCTAGTTTGTCATGGCCCGAGACAGTCATCTAGTTTGTCATGATTCGAGTAAATCACCTAGTTTGTCATGGCCCGAGTCAGTCATCTAGTTTGTCATGGCCCGAGTCAATCATCTTGTTTGTCATGGTCCGAGTCAGTCATCTAGTTTGTCATGGTCCGAGTCAGTCATTTGGTGTGTCATGGTCCGATTAAGTCATCTAGTTTGTCATGGCCCGAGTCAGTCATCTAGTTTGTCATGGCCCGAATCAGTCATCTAGTTTGTCATGGCCCGAGTCAGTCATCTAGTTTGTCATGATTCGAGTAAGTCATCTAGTTTGTCATGGCCCGAGTCAGTCATCTAGTTTATCATGGCCCGAGTCAGTCATCTAGTTTGTCATGGCCCGAGTCAGTCAGCTAGTTTGTCATGAACCGAGTCAGTCATCTAGTTGGTCATAGCCCGAGTAATTCATCTAGTTTGTCATGGCCCGAGTCAGTCATCTAGTGTTGTCATGGCCCGAGTCAGTCATTGCAATTGATGGTCGTTACCAGGGTTAGGATGCATGAAAGATGGAAGTATTTCCAAGTGTCAACCTCTCTGAATGGATCTCTCACTTGACTATATTAGAAAATATGGAACAACTACTGTTTCATCAAGTAGCTACTCATGATATAAACCACACTATTCAGTTACAAATACATGTACTGCGTATATACCACATTCGTATTAACACTGAACAGTTCAACAAGAAAATACACCAAGTCCGCTCGAATACAAGTAGTTACATGTGGTGCGAAAAACGCCCTGGAAAAACGTGGTGCGAAAAATGCCCCGGAAAAACGTGGTGCGAAAAACGCACTGGAAAACATGGTGCGAAAAACGCCGTGGAAAAATGTGGTGCGAAAAACGCCCTTGAAAAACGTGGTGCGAAAATGCCCTGGAATTAGAGATTGCATAAATGCTTTTAGTGAAGGAATTAGATAGGCGATAAAAGAGCCGAAGCAAGACGTAAATGTGAAGGAATGAGATAGACGATAATTAGTGACTTCATGTATGCTTTTTGTGAAGGAATTAGATAGGCGATAATTAGTGAGTACTATTTGATATTTATGAAGGAATTAGATAGGCGATAATGTGGGTGTACGAATATGCTTTTAGTGAAGGAATTAGATAGACGATAATTAGGATGTATTTTATTTGTTAATGTGACCGACTTAATCGCTGTATTTCTCGGACATTGTAGTTATATGTTTATTTTCTTCTATTCTGGTCAAGTGAGTTACTAACGATACATAGAGACTGGCCCTGACGGGTGGGGAAGAGGGGAGGGGTCGACCGGAGTCAGGCGGTGTCCAAACCGCAAATGACAATTAGCGATTTTTATCTATTGATGTGTGGTCACACAATGATCTTATCTCGAGATATATGATCCTCTTGGCAAATTTCAGTTGCCTTACGATATCTTTCAGATTCCTTTCGGTATCTTATTGCTTTTATTCACGATTGCTTACGTACGGATTATAAAGATGTAGGTTATTAGGTCTTGTCAACGCTATATATGATTGTGTTGGAATATTTCGCACGGCAGGTGAATATATTACTATGTTTGTTATTGAATGACTCATTTGAATAGAAGTTTTTACTGCTCAAACCTGAATTGATAGGATATTCGATGTAGTTATGCAAGAAATATGGGGTATTTATTAGGAGAGCTTAGCTAGTTGTGCTTTATTTGACTCATTTTCAGAGGATGTTTGGTGGAGTTTTTTAGCGGTGAGATGCTTGATGTTGAATATAGGCAATGAACATTTACAGGTTATAACATGCTCATGTTGACGTGCTTTCATCATTTTATACGAAAATGTCCTATTTCTGACTCTAGCTCTACTTATTTTTCCCAATCCTGTACCCATGTGACCTCATTAGCTGGTGAATCAGATGCATGATATGTCTGATGTATTATGCGTGACTGGAATAGGTCTAGAAATTTGTTATAGATTTGAATGGTATCGTAGTAAAAATAGCGTTATTCTCAGGTTCTCAGAGTTAAATGTCAGATATTTTGGAGGAATGTACGTTTAAGAGGTGCAAGTCCATCATGCATCTCCATGGAATTTTCGTTATTGATCCCCTGCAAATGTATACTTTAACATTTAGAAGACGATTTACTGAATGGAGGGGTCCTAGACCATTTACGGTTTGGCTACTCTTCACCTAATGAGATATATTTACCTACGATAGCTTAGGGTGCTGTGTACAACTTCAATTAGCTTGATATCTATCACATTTTCAACGTGGGACAAGAGGCGTTTAGTGCATTTTCAATGCTAGTTCAGTCGAGTTAAATTTAGGATATTGCAAACAAAGATTTATTAGATATATTATTTTCATTGAAAATATATTTTGACACATTTATTTATACATGAATATACATGAGATATCATTTTACGAAAACATAACATTTTTCTCACCAAAAATTTGATGTGAGCATCTTTGTACTTGCTTTCTTGTGTTATCTTGATCCTTGGTACCAGTGACAGTCTGTGGGTTCTTTATCAATGACGTATATTTATTCCTCACCTGAAGCTGTCAACTCGTCTTATCGGTGTAGGATTTATCATCTGGGTGTTTTTTTTTCTCTGATCTATTGGTGTTCGAGACTAACACCCTTAGTACACATTTTAGATAAACGAGGACCTTTGGGAGAAGTGTATGCAATACTTGTAATTCTAGCCTTGTATCCAAAACTTTGTTTATAGTCTTCAGCGAGCCTTTTATAGACGGTATTTTTAATCACTATTACATGTTTGTGACATCAAATCGTTTCAGATTTTCTCCTTGCTATTATCCACATTTACATTCATTATATACCCAATTCTCCTAGCACTCAAACAATTGTGACAGGATTATCTCTTCTCATGCTTCATTACCAACATATTTGAAACAAAATCAGATAAACATTTGATTTTATTATGCAATTTTTCACTTCTTATACTTCTCACCCTTTCTTTACCCCATTTAATATTTCGGTTTCCTTCAACGTTTGCAGATTTTTCTTCACATGACATATCCTCGATATCACTGTAACTGATATCCATTCCATTCCATTCCACTCTCTCCCACCATATCGATTTAGCCATTTTCACCCAATCTTCATACATTCTTAGCTTGAGTGTTTGTGGCACCATACTTTCTTTTACGCTCGCGCCATTTTGAGAACTGTCTTTCTCATTATTTTTGATAGTCAAGTCCGGATAATTGTGTTCTATCAACGCGTCCATTGCATCCTTCGAGCTCATATTTCCTCGTTCATTTTTTAAAATTATCATTTTCAAGATAATGCTGTCCTATGAGATGGCGCCAAAACCCGAATGTGGAGCCCGATTTGCTTAATTTTATCTCCGCACTGCAAATAACACACACTCCCGTATTTTCATTCCTGTTTAAATACTTCCACATCAAACTGGGCCGCATCTTTCTTCCCCGGAAGCGAATCGCTATCTGAAGGAGTACAGATATGAGTCCAGTTTATACATACAGGATTGTTACCTTCACTATGTTGGCACATGTATGGACTACCATGTAGGCATTTACAAACATTTTGTGCAAAAAGGTTGCCACACACTGCCGGATGCATTAATACAGTCCCAACCTAACCTTTCCCATAGAACAACATCCCTTGCTGTTGATACAAGATATTTCATCTGCATCAGCTTCATACTATGTTATGTTAAGAGAAGTAATCATCCTATCCGATTCTAACCTATCTCATGTACGGTATTCAGTCATTGTTTTATACAATGCATAATACATTTCTTCACTTGTTTTTACATTTTGATCTATCCTTTGCAGTTTTGACACCTAATTACTTCTACTTCGCAATCAATCTCGACTCATATATGTTACCAGAGTGGTCAAATTTTTCCACCTTAGATGGATTGGATATTACAAGTAATTCATATTTGTTTCCATCATCATACAAATGGGACGACTTCATCTCATAGTAGGTCTACCAGATTTTTTTCTTCAATATCTCCTGACACTTCATCTTTTGATGACTTATACAGTTGATCTGACATTTTTCTTTCCAATAATTTTTTCAAACTCTTCACGATGACAACGTTTCGAATGTCTCCACACGTTACTCGTCGATTTATGTTTATTCAATTTTATTTCTTTCTGGCACAGTTTACAAGCCCCCATCAACATATTTCTTTCGAACAATCGAGGACTCAAGCTATAACCCATCCTACCACAACAGAATCCCAATATTGACTGAATATGTTCTCATCGGACTCTGATTTATATCTCACCATTCTGTCACACATATACAGCATTTACCCCAAGATAGGTTTATGGGTAGCGTTGCATCCCTTGAAATATATTCTTTGATGACTTGTACAGTTGATCTGACTTTTTTCTTTCGAATAATTTTTTCAAACTCTTCACGATGACACCGTTTCAAATGTCTCCACACGTTACTCGTCGATTTATGTTTATTCGATTTCATTTCTTTCTGGCACAGTTTACAAGCCCCCATCACCCCATTTCTTTCGAACAATCGAGGACTCAAGCTATAACCCATCCTTCCACAACAGAATCCCAATATTGACTGAATAATTTCTCATCGGACTCTGATTTATGTCTCACCATTCTATCACACATATACAGCATTTACCCCAAGATAGGTTTATGGGTAGCGTTGCATGCCTTGAAATATATTCTCCTTCCGTATTCAACAATTTCATTGTTTCCTTCGACCAACGCAATGAATGCAATTTCATCGTTTAACCTTTGAGTTGTAGGATATTATAAACAATTGATTTAGGATTTACATACTTTTATTAGTATCATTCACGGATCTTGCTGACATCATCAATGACTTCTAAGTATTTTTTTCGATTACAGCATGACTCGTACAGCCACCCATATCCTGCATCACGATGTTTAGGTTTCCTCTCAAAATCTATCATATAATCCACCATATCTTTGTTGCGAATACCGAAGGCTGTTCCGTGCCCTTGAGTCAACAAATGTAATTCTTCTTCTTCTTGAACTTTAATTATTCGAATCTTCTAAAATTCAATGTCATTCTGTTTTTCATCAATGAGGAATTCTTGCATACGTTCCAGGTTTTCTTTGGTTCTTAGGAAAAAACCGTTCCCCAACACTTCAGCTTTATTACAATCATGATGATTTTCCACTCGGATCATATCAATCTCGAGACTTGATTTCTTATTTTCCTTGAAGTTTGTTACATACGACTGAAATCCGTCGATGTCAGTTACCCAGAGCCGACTTCCTTTTTCCTTCATCCATATATGAATGTTATCTCCCACTCTTTTGATTCTTGTTTTACCCATTCTGAG
>SDVV010045797.1:0-10035 GCA_016164225.1 Gammarus roeselii
CCTGTTAGCCTGACTCCGGCCGTCCGTGAAAATATGGGTCGCAAACTCCCTAAACCGAAAAGAAACTCTATTTTTCTCTATCTATATTCCTTCACTAATTTGTGTTTTGACCCTACATACACTACTATCACCCGCCTCCATAAGCCTACCACCTGCCTTCATTCTCTCACTTCAGACCTTCGTCAGCCTATCACCCGCCTGCGTCAGCCCACCTCTCGCCTCGTCAGCCCACATCTCGCCTTCGTCAACCTTCCGGTATCGGGACCAGCCTGTATCGGGCTCGGCGAGAGGCTTCCGAATATTTCAGGCTGCACATGGCGCGCCGCTCGATCATATTTTTTCTTTCTCAGTAACGCTCCACCGCCGCCCAGTCTAGCCTGATAAGGGAGCCGCCAGAGACAGCTGGAATATAGAACGGGAATCCGATTGCAGATGGTTGAAGGTGGAAATTCTAGGCTGGAATTGATAAGAAGTATTACACGGTATGTCATGGAATTATTTTTAGAATTGGTTAGAGCTTTTAACATCGACTGTAGGGGCGTGTGCAGGTAGCGTGACTAAGGCGGGCGTTCTTGTGGTGTGCGACAAACATCGGCGAATATTTTTTGTTATAAAATGTATAATAAAACTCTACACTTGGTTGAATTACCAGTAGATAAATGATTGCGTGTGTTCTCATCACATGAAGGAACTTAATGTTCGTGGACAAGTGCTATTTTTCATCGAGCTTCTCCACTAACTAAATTACAGGGATTCATCAAATATATTTGAAAATATTTCTTCTTCACGTTGTGATTGCAGTTTCCTTGTACGACAAACAATATTTCTAAATAAGAAGTCCTTCGCTGATCTGTAACAAACTCAGGAAGTATTGTGACGGATAATTTTTTTTATTAGGGCCTGAAGGCCCCGGGAAGATGCCTCCACCATATATTTCCTATGGCCCCCAAAATGTAGGGAGACCCCTGGCCCCAACACTCGCCAGAAGTTGTGGCATCCAATCCTACTACTAACGCCTCCAGCTCTGCTGGAGTAACGGCCTACCCCCTCTACATTAACAAAAATCCGATGTATAAATCCACGAATTGATAGGCTTACAAGCTAATTGTTCACCCAAAGCGTTGCCACATTGCACCGTCAGTCCTAGCCTCTGCTTCAGCCAGAACGTTTGCGAGGGTCCCCGTAAGCTGCAGATAACCGTCGGCCGATGGGGTTGCTATCCATGGTGCTAAATTCTTTTATAGCTTACTTCAGATCAGCCCCTTTCATCTCCACCAGCTGTCGTATCAGCCACAAGTTGTTCCGACTACCTACCTACTAAGGTAGGTAGTCAAACATTCATAACATTTCTCAGTTAGACCAGCCACTGTCATATCTGCCACCGACATACAACCTAACTAAGGTGTCTGCCACTTGCATACAACCTAAAAATGGACCATCTTACTGATTATCACTTCAATGAAGCTTTTCTTCCCAGCCTAACCTAACCTAGGGTTACGTGTTTCTAACCCGCGGGGCAAAAGTACGTATTTCTAACCCGCGGGGCAAACGTAAGTATTTTTGAAGGGGACGTAATGCTGTTTTTTCAGTGGTTAGGACAGTTTATTGAAGTTTCATTAAAGTGATAACCATTAAAATGGTACGACTCGTGGCTGATTCTGACAATGGGCTGTATTGAAGTGGCGCAAATGCGTGTGGGCTGATACATCGTTTAGCGAGGAACCACCTGTGCTGAAAGGTTTTTAACGGTTATGATAGTGTGAGGCCATGACAGTGCTGAAGTAAAGTGGCGATTGTGCGCGTGTGCGGGAATAATTTTAGCGCGAGCGCTGGGCTCCCGGCCGATGTCGTGGATCAGGAAGCTGCTGGTTTTGCCGATAACGCCGGTCGTCTCGATAGCCAAGGGCTCGAAAAGGTAGCGGTCACGAAGAGATTGATACATCCATATTTTTTTTGTTCTCTGCTGCGTTGGCAGCCCTGCCAGCCTCTAAAGAAGTTATAAGCAAGTGACTCGTCGCAAAGGTGTCCACGCAGGTGCAATCCCAACAAAGGTTTTTCCCTCTAAAGAATGGGAAGACTGCAATGCCGTCAGGTCGCATACCAAAGCCTGATTGATTCCGGGCTCACGGATCTAACCAAGGCCGACATTGAGTAGCGCTCGTTCAATTATGTCGTTCAGAGCCAAATGTCTGGGATGACGACCTCCGCTATAAAGGCACGACAGCGCGTGAGTGCCGGACTCATCCATACGCTGACCTCAGTGGCAGAGCTGCGGATAACACACCGCGCGCCCACTCTGAGCGCAAGAGCAATTCGAAGCGAGTCAGGGTCCATCAAAGTCCCCAGAGGGGCGGCAGGAATTATTTCTAGCCGAGAGCCGCTATCGTGCAAGAAGCAGCCAGGAGACGAGCCTTAGTTTTTGGATCTTGTACCTCAAGTAACAGACCGTCCAAAGTAAACCTAGCTCCTTTTCTGTCCCATGACTTCTGGACAGCGCAGCAGTCCCCTTCTGGTGCGATCGCTTCATCATCATGCTCAGCCTTCCATTCCAGCACTGCTTCCGGAAGTTCGTTAGTCTGTGCCAAAACGTTAACGTTTGACAGAAGGGCATCGACTAAGGGACCAACAGATTGCAAAGATGAGATGAAGCTGGGCATAGCAAAATCCTGCGCCTTGCGAATGCCAAAGCCACCAGAACTGACTGGGAGAGTAGCTTGCTTCCAAGAAAAATCTGAAAAAAAAATGTTAGTAATTGTTGAGAAAGCTTCTGGGACCCATTCGTCGAAACTGGCTGGGTAATTAGCTTGCAGGTATTTGTGGAAACAATGTTCAATAACTACTGGAGTTCAGGAATGGCGAAGCAGTTTTTCAGACGGGTGATAGCTTGGTGTGGCTCAATTACGCTCAGTCGAGAGGTCATCAATTTAAGGTCGTCAATTTTTTCTTCAAGCGCTTCTGGAATAGCTTGGACTGAGATGGGTGCGCCGAGAACAGTGCTAAGTTCAGCAGACGCAATTTTGATGTCAGGGATGACCTCGCGGGAAAGAGTATCTGTGATCTCCATGGATGTCATGTCCGAACTGTTAACGGGGATCGCCTGGCAATTTTGGCCGTTAATATCCAAGCCTATTTGGTTCAACTTTACTCGCAGGTTGCGGAAGTCCGTTAAAACAATATCTGGCTAGCCCCCGAGCATGGCGTCATCCAAGTACCAAATGTTTAATTCTGAAACGGCACTTGGCTCAATTTGGTCGAAACCGAGGGAAAAAAGAGCAGGCCCCATGGGTTCCCCCTGTTAGATACTAGTTGCAGAGTGGATCGTTTTATCGCAAAAAAAAAATGCAAAAAATGCTCCCAATATGCTTGCCAGAGGAGTCGGTACATACTTGGACTGCGCTCACGGGCAGCTTGGAAGAAGACATCGCGCCGGATACAATTGAACACGTTCTCCAAATACAATTTATGAACGACGCGACCTGGCGGGGAATTGGTGATGTAACTGCGCGTGGCGTGCACAGCCGGTTCGCAGCCTCTTTTGGTGGCAAACCCTAGTTGAAACGGACGCAATTGACTGCCCAAACGATTAGTTAACGGGGCACAACCAACTTTAGTGGCTAATCGCCGGAGGGTGTTGCCGACGGTAATGGTTCGGATTCCGCCGTGTTTCTTTAATAGGGCACAAAGTGAGGCACCATAGAAGACATTTCTGGCAAAATGAGGGATTTCCTCCTGAAGTGTCAGGTTGACAAATTCTGTGAGAGTTGAGGCAAGACAGACTCCGGTGCCTCCAGCATTTTTCTTCAGGAGTAATTCAAGGTGACCGGGTCTGAGGCTATCCGGACCAACACCAGAACCACGTGGAAAAGACTTCATTGCCTTCATGACCTCTCCGACAGTAGCGGTAACCGAAGATGCAAGATCATCGTCGGGAGGCGCTGGAAATGGGATAACCGCCGGGCTGTCCGGATGTTTATCGCGCAAATCTTGTAAAGTTTCTGGGCAAAATAGGCTAGTGACTCGCTTAAACAAGCTACCCGAACGGCCCCTCGAAGGTCGAAATCGGCAAACTTCGCATTTACTGTCGCCTCCAATCTATCGTCTGAGTTTTGTCTGACAGTAGTAACGGTGGTTTGATCGACCAGCTTCCAAGAGGGCAATACTGGCAATTCCCTTCTGTCCATGTATTCTCGCACTTTGAGAAGTACACGTAAAGTTAGCGCGGGCTGCTTAGCTTCGGAAAAGTTGGTGTTGGGACACCGCAAACCCCAAAAGCTGAATGCCATGAGCCGGGCCTATGCGAGGGGAGTTCTTTCTCAAATGCACTCACTTAAAAGTGTATCAAGTGCTTCTGTCACTGGAATGGTCACGCCTTTCGGGATCCTGTTCAAAACCTTGACATAGCGCTCACATTTGACAAAGTAGGTTTTGAAGTCAATAAAACCTTGCTCGCTTGATGAATCGGAAGGTTGGCTTGTCGGGAGCACCGTTACCGCGAGATCAATGCCATGAATCGCTGTTTCTGGCTTTGAGAGTGGTAATTTTTACGCATGAAAAATGATCATATTTGCGGCAGTAGGAACACGAAATGGAGTTTATCTTTCTGGTATTAATGCTTTTGCGTTCATGACAAAAGTTTTTGTAATTATCTGGATCTATTTTGCTAGCTGGCAAAGTACTAGAACCCGATTGAGCTTAAGTGGAGGCTGTTGGTATATCAGTATTAGAGGAACCAATGAGGGGAAGGGCGGACTTAGCCGCTTGTAACGGTGCGAAGAAGGCCGCTGCAACTGCCGTGGTTTCCAAACCAGTAGGCAGAGCCCGCGAGCCTGTTTGGTTCGCGACGGGAGGCAAATCTGTAGCACTGTCGGCTGGGGCGTCGTCCCTTTCAGCGCTACCTACAGTGCTCTCAACCTAGGCAAGAGAGTCCGCACTGACAGCGCCCGGTGGCTTGAAGACGACTGCATCCCGCCGAACGCGCACAGGTAAGACAGCAGTTCCCCCACTGGCGATCTCGTGACTCTCCGGTTCAGCTGCGTATAGCTGGTCTGGCTGGTTACGACATGCTCGGTCCGGTCGGCTTGCACAGTTCGAGGATCAGAAACGAACGCCGCCAGAGGCTCTAGCTCTATAACAGCCGCAACTGTTAGAATCACACGTGCCTACAGGGCAACGGCAGCAGCGGCCCAAATTGTCGGTCATCGCGAGGAAGGCGGCGTAATTTAACAGTGCAATTTAACGTCTATGAGACACTGTCGGAATCATTAGGCCCAAGCAAAAACATCATATTCCGATGAAAAAAACGCAACACTGAGAAAGGTTTAAACAACTCGATTTCCTTAAAAATATCACCTGCGGTCAAAAATGTAAAGACTCTAATTCAATACTTTCCGAAAAAAAATACTGCCTGTCCATTCCATGATGGGCTAAGAAATATTATGAGATTATACTAACATGTAGCAGTGAGGGTAATGGAAATTAATACTTGGCTCCCAAAAACGTGATGAGTCATTGATCTGACCTTAACATTTACCTGAGCGACTTGCTCCTGCGCTTATTCTATAATCATTATCTAGCGTTCTGTAAAGAAAAATTGGTTTTTCTACCTGTGTCGTCATCCGAAATTTGTTTTTTCGTTGGCATTTTCTTTTCCGTTATGGGCAGCTACATACTAAGACAGCAAAAATTTACATTGCAGATGGCCTCGAAGAGTAACCTAGAGGAAACTGAAAAAAATTACAACCTTGGTTTTGACTGAATATGGGTACTAGCTGAGGGAGTAAATTAATAATGACCGATATGAATTACTCAAAAAAGTAATCACGGGAGCTCACCAATGAGTGCTCATAAGAGCATACAAGTATTCAACAAAGAAATGAATTGGAGTTAGTAGGAAATTCGAAGTAAACTGAAAAATAACCTCCATAAATTGTCCTAAGAGAAAATGCTCAAGAAAATAATTGTGAGCGTGAGAATAAAGTTGATGAGCAAAATTTGCCACCGCCAATGGCCTCCAAAAATGACTTAGAAGTAACCGAAAAAAATATGACAGCCTTGGTTATGACGAAATATGGGTAACAGCCAAAAGTGTAAATTAAAATGTGACTAATACAAATTACACAAGAAAATAATCATGAGAGCACACGAAGAAATGCTAATAAGCGCATAGTAGTAATCTGCAAAGACATGGATTGGAGTTGATAGGAAAGTTGAAGCAAACTGAAAAATATTCATAATAAATTGTCTCAAAGAAAATGATCAAGAAAATAATTGTGAGCCTGTGAATAAAAGTGAATGGGCACATAGAGGTAATCTAAAAACGCATAAATGTTTGCTGGTTGGCAAATAGAAGCAGGGTAAGAGAAAATCAACTAAAACATAACATAAGAAACATACACCTTGAAATGGTATTGAAACCCAAGAAGTGATCAAGAACCCCACTGAATTATTGATCGATGAAAGGAGTAACTTGCAGTAAAAATATACTTCGCATAGGGAAATAAACGCCAATAAGTGTAACTAACTAGATGACGTGTAATATAATGAACTGAACAGCTAAAGGTAAACAAAAATAAAGATTATCAGCGATGGAAAAATTTGAATGTGTGGACCATCATTTTGGCACAAAACAGCAGCTACAATGAACGTGTGCCCCACTGTTTGGCTGCCAGGATCCTGAAGCAGGTCGAAGCAGATGAACCGCTCTTCTAGCAGGTCGAAGTAGATGAACCGCTCCTATAGCCGGTCGAAGCAGGTGAACCGCTCCTCTAGCAGGTCGAAGTAGATGAACCGCTCCTATAGCCGGTCGAAGCAGGTGAACCGCTCCTCTAGCAGGTCGAAGTAGATGAACCGCTCCTATAGCCGGTCGAAGCAGATGAACTGCTCCCCTAGCAGGTCGAAGTAGATGAACTGCTCCCCTAGCAGGCCGAAGTAGATGAACCGCTCCTATAGCCGATCGAAGCAGATGAACTGCTCCCCTAGCAGGTCGAAGTAGATGAACTGCTCCCCTAGCAGGTCGAAGTAGATGAACCGCTCCTATAGCCGGTCGAAGCAGATGAACTGCTCCCCTAGCAGGTCGAAGTAGATGAACCGCTCCGGATAATTGCATTCGTACGCAGAGAGAAATGAGGAGATGGCAGAGATGGAATGGTTAGCCTAACTCAGTATTGCGCTGCATATCCGCCAATGCAAAATGGAGGCGTCGGTTACTAGGTAGCCTTTCTTTAGATTTTGGTTAAATTGAGTAAGAAAGTTACTGGAGATTTTCTTCTATGCCTCTATGTAGCATTTTATAGTATTATTGTAGTCGTAGTCATCTAGTATTATTTGAGTCGTAGTAGTCTCTAGGATTACAGTTTTCCAAATGAGGATGGTCAAGTGGTTAGAGTGCTGGTGCCTCAAGCTGGGACGTCGGTCGAAACTATATTACGGTTGTATGTATTTTTTTAGTACTCCACATGTCAAAATGTATACTATAGTGTTGTAGGTTACTGCTTACTTGCTATCAGATCTCTTTAGTGTTGTAGGTTACTGCTTACTTGCTATCAGATCTCTTTAGTGTTGT
This sequence comes from Gammarus roeselii, assembly GCA_016164225.1. Taxonomy (NCBI): domain Eukaryota; kingdom Metazoa; phylum Arthropoda; class Malacostraca; order Amphipoda; family Gammaridae; genus Gammarus; species Gammarus roeselii. The sequence goes on from SDVV010045797.1 coordinate 7,562, forward strand.
AGGTTACTGCTTACTTGCTATCAGATCTCTTTAGTGTTGTAGGTTACTACATACTTGCTATCGAATTTTTTTAGTATTGTAGGTTACTGCTTACTTGCTATCAGATCTCTTTAGTGTTGTAGGTTACTGCTTACTTGCTATCAGATCTCTTTAGTGTTGTAGGTTACTGCTCAGATCTCTTTCACTGCTGACCCAATAACGGTCATGATGCCTCGGCGCTAAATAACATGGTACTAGTCACAACATCTTTCATTGTTCGAATTGCCATCCAAAAGATGTCAAGGAAACGCCATATTTGTATTAAAACATGTATTTATTGTTTTTAAATCCCAATTAACAGCGAAATGCCAATTGCCACGGTTACCAATGAGGCTCTGTGCACGCCAGCAGGTTTGTAATGCCATCTACGCCTGTACGATGTAGTTTGTATCCACAGGACTCTCGCTGTTGCCTGCACTCTGCGTTACAGATAGTAGGTTTTGTATCGATCACGCCAGCATGTTTGTAATGCCATTTTCCCCCTTCACGATGTAGTTTGTATCCACAGGACTCTCGTTGTTGCCTGTAGTCTGCCTTACAAATAGTAGGTTTTGCATCGATATCAAGTTTTCCAATAAAAAGTATTGTCTGAAAATAGGAACAATCACATCAAGGGTTGACTCGGTAAAGTGCGAGCTCTGAGAGCACTCAGCTTGGCAGCTGGCACTCTTTGAGAGCACTCACCTTGCAACTGGCACCCTTTGGGAGCACTCATCTGGCGGCTGGCACCTCAAAACTTGTACGTGTGCTTGGCTTCCTAGGACGGGGTTGGAAGGGATAGGCCGGTTCTGGGAGGGACAGGACGGTGTTTGGAACTGGACGATGTTGGAATGGACAGGACGACGCTGGGATGAACAGAACGGTGTTGGGAGGCATTGAATGGTTTTATAGGGATAGGACGGTATTTATGCGGCACAGGACGACGGTGTAGGGAGACACAGAAGGATGTTGGGAGAACCAAAACAATATAGATAGGCACAAAATAGTCCTGTGAGTTATTTTATGTTGTTTGGAAGGCACATGATTGTTTTTGAAGGCACAGTACCGTGTTGGAAGGTAAAGGGCTGTGATGACAGGTAGAGGACTGTGATGGTAGGCACCAGATTGTGTTGAAAAGCACAGGACTGTGTTGGAAGGCACAGGACTGTATTGGAAGGTATAGGACTGTGATGACATGTAAAGGACTCTGATGGTAGACACAAGATTGTGTTGGAAAGCAAAGGACTGTGTTGGAAGGCACAGGACTGTATTGGAAAGTATAGAACTGTGATGACAGGTAAAGGCCTGTGATGGTAGACACAAGATTGCGTTGGAAGGCACAGGACCGTGTTGGAAGACACAGGACTGTGTTTGGAGGCACAGGGCTGTGTCTACAAGGCACAGGACTGTGTTTGCAAGGCACAGGACTGTGTTTGCAAGGCACATGACTGTGTTTTCAAGGCACAGGACTGTGCTGGAAGGCACAGGACTGTGTTGGAAGGTATAGGACTGCGATGACAGATAAAGAACTATGATGGTAGACACAAGATTGTGTTGGAAGGCACACAACTGTGTTGGAAGGCACAGGACTCTGTTGGAAGGCACAGGACTGTTTTGGAAGGCACAAGACTGTGTGTACAAGGCACAGGACTGTGTTTGCAATGTACATGACTGTGTATGCAAGGCACAGGACTGTGTTTGAAAGGCACCTGACTGTTTACAAGGCACAGGACTGTGTTTGGAAGATACATGAATGTGTTTGCAAGACCCAGGACTGTGTTTGCAAGGCACATGACTATGTTTTCAAGGGCTGTGTTTGCAAGGCACATGACTGTGTTTTGAAGTCACAAGGCTGTGGTTACAAGGCACAGGACTGTGTTTTCAAGGCACAGGGCTGTGTTTACAAGGCACAGGGCTGTGATTGCAAGGAACATGACTGTGATTTCAAGGCACTGGACTGTGTTTACAAGGCACAGGACTGTGTTTGCAAGGCACATGACTGTTTTTGCAAGGCACAGGACTGTGTTTGCAAGGCACATGACTGTTTTTGCAAGGCACAGGACTGTGTTTGCAAGGCACATGACTGTTTTTGCAAGGCACAGGACTGTGTTTACAAGGCACAGGACTGTGTTCGGAAGGTACAGAAATGTGTTTGCAAGACCCAGGACTGTGTTTGAAAGGCACTGGACTGTGTTCGGAAGGTACAGGAATGTGTTTGCAAGACCCAGGACTGTGTTTGAAAGGCACTGGACTGTGTTTTCAAGGCCCAGGGCTGTGTTTGCAAGGCACAGGAAAGTGTTTACAAGACACATGACTGAGTTTACAAGGCACAGGGCTGTGTTTGCAAGGCACAGGACTGTGTTTGCAAGGCACAGGACTGTGTTTGCAAGGCACAGGGCTGTGTTTGCAAGGCACAGGACTGTGTTTGCAAGGCACAGGACTGTGTTTGCAAGGCA
>SDVV010045798.1:0-10035 GCA_016164225.1 Gammarus roeselii
AATATGAATATACGTGCATATTTGAAAATTGAGAATATTTAATATGATATATATTGAATTAGCATACATTGAGAAAAAATATAAATGACTTATCAACGCGATATTTTATGCATTGAGTTTTGTACAACGTGCTAATCGAGATCTTGTGTTTTGTATTGTTTGATCCGGTTAAAACGATGGGGTATTTTTTCGGTAACAGTTTTTGTGTTGCCGTTTCGGACTTACAAAACCACTCACGCTGAAAAAAACAAGCTGAAACGCCTCAGATGAGAAACGGTATCATAGGTTCTCCACATATCTTGAAAGGCGGATTGTTGTCATGTACGCTTGTATGCGTAATTCTGTCATTGGCTAACGTTTTATGCATTATATAAATGAAAAATTCTTTCATCCCCAACCTAATCTGTTTGTCTGAATACATTGATGAACAGTTGTTGCATTACAATTGTCACTTCTGTCTCAAAGATCTCTGATTAAATAGAAACATTGAATGGAAAATTTACAGATTGATAAGATATAACGGAAATCAATGAAAGTGCTTGTATCAATAGGAAAAGATCGAGCTGAACCTGACATGTACGTAATGAGCATGTATTATTAGGGTTATGTTGGGTCATATTGGGACCCCTGCACTTTGCCTAGTATCTCATCTATGTCCTGGTGCTTCCCGTGGTTTTCTTGTATACACTGGTTCAACATAACAGGTGAAAATTAAGGGTGTCTGTTAGTGTTAGTTGATATGCAAATAGGCTAGATGAGGTAAAATTGCGTAACGTATGCGGAAAAAGAACGCAGAGGGAAAAGGGTTCAAGCTGAATACTACAATGGTGATCGCACGTCTATTATACCATATTCAAAGCTTTCCAATTTTGAATTTTATGCTTCACTTACAAATCAATTTTTAAACGCATCGTACTTTAGAAAAATTTGTAAAGGAATACATATCCAGTATATATATCTCGTGTTCGTCACAGACTCGTCATCCTTCGCACATTGCGGGAAATGCAAAATTGACCAATCCCGTTGCAGCTCTGCTAGTATTGCTTTTTCTACGGACAAAAGTGACAATAAGATACGTACCAAGAATGTAGTTTTCCTTATAATGTTACTACAGAAGCATTATTGGAGTTGACAGTTCACGACATGACTTCATCATAACCAACTATATTTGAAATTCCGGTGATACATTAAAATTTGTAGTAATTTCAAAAGAAAAGAAGTAATTGAATGCATTTCGTGTTCGGCTTGGTATTCCTATCGACGCGGCAGCCATAGTAGGAATAATACAGCGTCGCACTTGCCAATTATTTTCACTTCTATAACCCAATTTACGTGTGCATTGAGTATAAATTCTCGCTGAATCGGGTGGACATCAATTTTTAAATACGATCAGTGATTATTCATGGAAGTTAAAACATTTTGTGCGATAATAAAATCTCATTGAAGTATGTTTGGAGAGACTTGGACCCGAGGATCACCCGACGGACGACGGCCTTGGAATGCTCGAGCAAGGTGAGTACTTCTTTATTGACCAAGGCCCGGTTGATGATATATCCTAAGTATCAGAAAACAAAGTGTCACGTTTGTTCTCTTGAGAGACAAAAATCGGCCGTCAAATTATTTTTCATATCAAGACACCTGCCTAATAAAAATCGCGCCGTTATTTATCGTTGCTTAGAACGCTCATATCCTCATTGATTCATGGTCATTCATATTGTAGAAATGACAATGGGGAATAACAGCTCGAATTGATATTGTGTGAACACTCGGTTTTTTTATATAATTTTATTTGATGTAAATTTGGACAAGCATAGTCAAACAGTCTTTATTGGCATACACTCAACAACCAAAGGCAGTACATGCCCTAGAAGTTTCATAGTACCTAATAAAATTTGATGAGTGGCTTCCTTGCATGACCAAAACTTTTTGAGTTGGGAAATTCATTTTGATAACTGGATCATTCTCAATTAATTTCTTGTTTGTTTTTTTTTGGATTGAAAGAAGAGAAGTGTCATGGCTCATGCATATTTCTCCCATCTATAGTATTATCTGGGTTGCAGATCTGGTGTCAACTCTGCTAACATCTGTTAAATTATTGTATTTGAATCTGGTCAACTCTGATCTAATCTTTAGGTTATTTTCAATTAATTTGCATTGACATTTTAATTCCTGTTTGTATGAATCCAGGCAACTACTTTGAATATTTCATTGGACATTCCTACCTGTGGTACCAGTACCATACTCTGATACCTGGATTAACATATCCTCCAGTTGCAGAAGAATGATGAAAGCTGTTTGTGTGAGATGGAGGAGCCAGTGATCTCAGTGATTTTTTGTCCTGTATTCATAAATGTTGGCAGTGTTTAAAGGATCTTGGTGGTGCCCAATGGATTTTTTTGCATTTAGTAAGAAGGGATATCTCCAGCTAGAATTCCAATTAGGGATCAGAGGCATTGCTTGCACTCAAGCGGGTCACAGGGGCAGAGGGTTGCATTTCAGCCAGTGCTCCTGAGAGATAACACATATTCAGTGATCTGAATAGGCACTATGAAATTTATGAGTTTAATTTATTAAATAGGCCTGATAACTGTAAGCTGTTCCATGTTTATGTGAGAAATAAAATAATTGGTCATCCAGCTGGTGGTCCTCTCCACTTGCTGAGGGGTGAGAGAGAGCAGAATCCTGGTAGGATGCACAAAGTCTTTGTTGATTCTTTTTTGGGAGTCTTTGTTAGTACAGCTCCAACGCACCCAGCCCTCTTCCAGTTCTTTGCAAGAAATTTGGCAGATGTTGTCTTTACTAAGTTGGGGTCCAGCATGTTCTCGGTTCCAGTGTGGGCCAAGTCCCACTTTGATCCTCTGAATTACAGGCCTGTGAGCTTGACATCTGTTAGCTGGCAAATCAATGGAAAGAATGGTTGTATCCCGGTTGACTGAGTATCTTGAGAGCAATAATATTTTGTCAATAATATTTGGTCCCCTGGAAATCGCTTTTGTTCCCGTGCCAACAAATAACCGCATCTTGAATTAGTGAAATTAGTTCCCGTACCAATTATTAACTGTTTATCAACTGAAACAGCCTGATAAAAGTTGGACATCAAGTTGGAAATCAAATTTGTTCCTGTACTGATTACTAACTGCGGTGTTGTGAGCATGTGTACATGAGTCTCCTGTTGATGAAACTAGTCCCAATAAAGGAACTTGAAAATTTTCAACTGTCTGACAATTTTATGTATGAAGGTCCATTCATCTGCTCTGCATTTATTTGAAACTTGAATAAAGTGCCATGTGTCACTGTGTGGGACCTGGTAGCTACATCCAGTTCCCATGGCTCCAAGCATCCAAGTTGTTCGGACAAGGAGGTTGACTGCTCGCTGACGTGAGGATAAGTTGAGCAATTCCCTCATTATTATGAGGTCCAAAGCAACAAACTTTGAAATCAGAATTCCTTTTTAAGAAAGCTTCTTCAAGAGCATAATTGAGAAAGTTGACTGTAGCAAGTTTAAACTAACAATTCATTTTGTGGGCTACAACAAACGGTATGACCTGGACCTGATGATGAATTCAGCCCTCCTGCATGCACCCTTGCCCTCGCAGTTGGCCGGTGGCAGTATTGTGGATGTTGACCAGCTAGCTCCGAGTATGGCTGCTCCCTCAACACCTGTGAAGTAGTCTAGCGTGGCTTCTGATGCAGCACCCTATCCTGATGCTGTGGTTGCAGGTGAGCTGTGGAGAGACTCTCTGAGAGCTTTGCGTCATCATGTGGCACAGACTTTTGCCAGGGGAGCAGAGTGGATGAGGCTGACAAAGTGGATTCTGTGGCATGTTCCTTATGTGGGAGTGTGACACAGGGTCCTTCTGTTGCTTGTTACGCATGCAGCAGTGTTTTCCATCACAAGCTCTGCTGTCTATGGCATTTCAAGAAGTTCAACAGATGTTTGCAGGGCATGGGCAAAATATTTTGAACTATCTTGTTGTAATTGTTGAGCTCACAAGGGAGGCTGTCAATGCATGTTCTGATATATATACTCAACTGAGTACTGTTGTAATAGAGTTGGCCGTCCAGCTCCAAGCAGTGTTATCTACATAAAACAACTATCTGCAAACTTTTTAAACTAAACTGATATGGTTCAGATGGTTGAACAGGCAGGAGTGGGTGCAGTGAGGAGGGAAGATGTTGTGCAAATTGGGAAGCAGGTGGTTGGGGTGCTGACGGGAGGAGAGGTGGGGGCTGCTGGCTGCTATGGGAAGAGGAACTTGCCTAATGACCATGCTCCCATTGATCATGAGGTTGTTAGATTGGAGCTTAGAGAGATTCAGAAGCAGAATAAGAGGAGGGAATCAGTTATTATAAGAGGTAAATTCTGACTTCCCCTGATGTTCCTATGGCTACATTTTGGGAGCATGTTGATTTATTTATTTGAGCACTGCTCTGTTGGATCTTACACCAATTGGATCTGTGGGCATGTTTAGGGCAAGGTTGGTAGATGATATCCAAAGAAGGCAGCTACTTGGTGAGGCCAAGAATTTGATTAACTCTCAGAGTTTGCATAATGTGTACATCAGTAAAGATCTTACTTTCAGACAGCAACAGGTCTTGCGGGGACAGAGAGCTGCAGCTGGTAGACCTACGCGTGAAGTTGATCAGCTAAGAGTTCCCCCATACGGGTCCAGCAAGCCGCTGCTGCCCTGGATGGAGTTGCCTCAGACAGTCCCTTGGATTGGATTGCTGGGTTGCTGCTGCACCTGTTGCTCCTGATGGAATTGCCTCAGATAGATCCTTGGATCAGGTTGATAGGAGTGGTGGTGCTGCTGCTGATGCTGCTCCTGTTCCTGCCGGACATTCCAGGAGGGAGAGTACCAGCTGTTGTGGCTCTGTGTCACAATGTGAGGACAGGGAGAGGCATAGGGGTGGCAAGTGTTTCTGCTGCTAGGCTGGGTTTAAACAAGAGAGCTCCTCAAAGAAGCAGATTAACTTAGTGCCTAAAACTTTGAAATATGTGCTCAACTTTAGTTAAACAAATTTAAACTTCTTGATAAATCCTTTTAAATGAAAACAACCTGCATATTTTGGGCATTGCTGCAACGTGGCTCTTGCCAGATACTCCCTCCTCTTTTGTCTTGCGGCCTGGTTATAGTGTTGTTATAGGTGACACTGATAGCAATATTTGTAAACATAGTGTGTGTTTGTATGTTTCCGAATTATTGAAACATGTTGAAGTCACCACTTCACTGCCTACTGTTGTGGCAGTTCATTTGACAGACCTGGATGTCTGGTGTTGGGTGGCGTATTGCCCTCTGTCTCATTCTGCTGATCAAAACCATAGTCTTGCTAACTATATCCATGCATGCTGTGATAAACGTTAAGTTATTATTGTTGGCAATATTAATCTTCCCTCATTGAAATGTCAGAACTACATTTTTGATGGTTACATTACTCCAATGGATTTGGAATTTTTTTAGTGTTTTAATTCTGCTGGACTGACTCAATGGGTTGATCAGCCCACTATTTCATCTGGTAATACTCTGGACCTAGTTTCTACTACCAAAACGGACAGAGTTGGAGATCTATCTGATCTTCCCCCGCTGCTTCAGTGTAATCACAGCCCTGTACTGTTCAGTTATGTATTTGGCACCCAGTGTATGCTGATTCAACCAGATAGAGTTTCATACCTCTGGCACATAGGTCAGTGTGCCTTGTTGAGAGAAGCACTGATGTAGGTGGACTGGTGCTACAAATTTTCTGCTTTGCCTGTTGAAGAGTGTTTTTGTTTCTTCCAGAACAAGATTCTTTCACTTGTGGAGAGATACATACTAGTGAGGGTTGGTAAGCCTCCGGAGCTATGGTCCTGTAGGCCTCCAGGTTAGCTTTTGCAGCAGAGGTCAGATGCTTGGTATGCATACAAGCGTGCCAGACAAGAATTTGGAAGAATGGAGGCTGGTACTGGGGCTGCCTTGTCTGTTTTCCTTGATCTGAATGCTGGATGTAGTGATTATTCTCATAAAAGCTGTTGTCAATATGAGGTTAGCCTCATGGAACAGTTTAAAAGGCATCCAAAGTTGTTTCATTCATAGCTATATCATAATGAAGAAGAAGGGTTGCCCATCTGTTGACCTTTTAAAAAGCCTTGATGCTTCGGTTGTCTCTGATTCATACCAGATAAGTGATTTTTTTTGACAAGGTTTGTTTTGGTTTTTGTGCCTGACAGTCCAGCTCACCCTGCTGATCACCAAGTGGTAGATGGTGTGATGGAGCCGGTGGCTGTATCTCAGATGGATGTTGCCTCTTTTCTCTGTGTACTTGATGGGAATTCTGCAGTGGGGCCAGATGGTATACATCCTTATTTTTTGAAGAAGTGTGCTCAAGCTCTAACCTACCCTCTCTGGTAGATTTAGACTAAATCTCTAAATAAGTGTAAGCTGTCCTCCATATGGAAGCTATCACATGTTGTTCCTCTATATAAGAATAGGTCATTAAGTAACCCTCTGTCTGATGTTGTACCTGGAGGCCAAGGGTGTGCTATCTGATGAACAGTTTGGTTTTCAGAGGCATTGCTTTATGGAGGACCAGCTTCTTCTCTTCCTAGCTTGATGGTGGGTTGGTGGTCAACTTGGTACTTATGGAATTTTTCGAAGGCTTTTGACATTGTGTCTCGCTCTGTTCTGCTCTCCAAGTGGCAGCTGCTAGGTGTTTCTCACCAGCTTGTCTTGTGGATTGCTGATTTTCTTATTGGTAGACAGAGGTGCACTCAGTTTGCCCCTACCTGTTACCAGTGATGTTCCCCAGGGGTCAGTGCTGTGCCCGGTGCTGTTTCTGATATAACTATGTGAATCACATCTCTGCAGCATTGTCATGTAAATTTTAAGCCTTTGCAGATGATTACAAGTTGTACTTGTAATACCTTAGGGGTGATGTGGATAATTGCTGCTGGCATTTCTATGCTGCAGAGGGTTATTGATGTTTCTCACCTTGGTTGCCTCAAGACCACCCAACACCCCAGCAAGGCCAGAGTGCAGAGCATGACAGGAGGCACAAATGCCACAGCACGCCAGACTGCAAAGACCGGCAAAACAATGGAGCGGAAAAAAACTGAAATGGAAATTTGTGCTTCAGGCAACTGATCATACAGCAGGTTTGTTGGTCACAATATAAAACATACACATACATGTATACATATATACACACATATACATATAGACTGAAAATTTACAACACTGCATTGTCTTGGAATTTAAGGTTGAACTCAAGCAAGTGTGTGGTGGTGCTCTTGTGTCGGGGAAACGCTGATGTGCCAGACTTGGGAATTGCTGTGATGTATAGAGTGAATGGTGTGCCTCTGTCTTTTGTTGAATCTCATAGACCATGGAGTTATTGTGGACAGCAAGCTAAGATTTCATCAGCATGTTCCTTTTTGTTGTTCAGAAGGCATTGGGCTTAGCAGGTAATTTGCTTTGGTCAACTGTAAATAGGAGCCCTGACTTTATGTTGTTGTTATCCATAACACATGTGTGCCCAATTCTTGATTGATGCTGTTGTCCTCTGGAGTACTGGTTATGTTGGCAATATGAGAATGTTGGAGGCGGTGCAGAGGAGGTGGACCAAGAAAGTTCATGACCTCTCAGACATGTCCTATGCAGAAAGACCCAAGACCCTCAACCTGTTCTCTTTTTCTGGCAGGTTTTTGTGAGCAGACCTTATCAAGTACTGGAAGGCCTTTAGTGGTGGTGCTGATGTTGGCATGTCTTGCATGTTTGAGTTGGTCGGGTGTGACCGCACCAGGGGGCATCCCCTGAAGCTTTGTGTTGCGCGTTGCCACAATGATACATTTAGACGTTCCTTTGCCAACAGGTGTGTGTCTCTGTGGAATTCACTTCCTGCTCATGTTGTTCTTTCCCCAAGATTGTCAGAGTTCAAGAGCAGTTTGTTCTCCTGTATCTCTGATTTACTTTTTGCTGTAGTTTAGTTTCATTAGGCATGGTCCTTTTGATTTGCATTAGATTTACTTCCTGACCCCTCTGCAACAAGCATTGTGCATTTTGGTTTCATGAATCTATGACTGTGATTTTTAGTGTTTTTCCCGCAGATTGCTGCTCTGTTTCTGCCGCTCTGTTTTGGCTTTTTTTTTTGCTTGGGTATGCACATTTCCATCAGTCAGCCTCTGCCCTGCTTTTTTGGTGGGGTGTGTGCTGATGCGGTGGTGCATGCTTGTTTTTTGCCTCCTGTGCTCTCTTCCTGGCTCCCTGTTTCCTTGAGGTTTGGGTGCTGCCTTGCTGTTACTTGCTCCCTTTTCCTGGCAGGTGCAGGGCTGGGCTAGAGCAAGGAGGCTCCAGGTAACTATCATTATGGTTTTTGGAGAGGCCATAGCACCGAGGACCAATTGCTGTTGACTTATGATGTTGTTGGGAGGTAGATTAATGAGGGACACATTGTGGATGTTGTGATGCTGTACTTCTCGAAGGCATTTGATCTGGTGAGTCATGTGTGCTCCTGTCCAAATTTAAATCCTTGGGTGTTAGTAATTTTTTGCTAGCCTGGATCTCTGCATTCCTCTCTTGCAGAGTGATGAGTGCTTTTGTGAATGGCAGCATGAGCAGCCCAGTTGCTGTGGCAAGTGGTGTGCCCCAGGGTTCTGTCCTTGGGCTGCTGCTGTTCCTGATCTATATTAATTAGTTCAAAGCATTTGCTGATGGACTACAAGTAGTACTTGAGATACTCGCGCAAGGACACTGAGTCTGCCGCTCAAGATGTCCAGTTACTGCAAAGTGGGTTGGATACAGTTGCGAAGTTCTGGAACCTTGAATTGGATCGGGATAAGTGTGTTGTGCTGCGCTTTTATAGAGGTCGTATTAATTTTGAGTCTTTGGTCCCAGCTAACCAGTACATCCTGTAGGGCAGATTATCGAAGTTTGTCCCTACACACAGAGACTTTGGTGTCAGTGTAGATACCAGTCGCTGATTTCACCATCATATATGTATGGTGGCTGCAAAGGCTGGTGGGTTGGCCAACTGTTTGTTGAGATCAACTGTTTGCAGATCAAGGAAATTTATGCTGTCCTTATATGTTTTGCATATTCGTACCCTTATTGAGTATGCATCCTGTGTTTGGAACACAAGAAACTGTGGGGGCTGCAGGCTGCTGGAATCTGTCCAGAGGAGGAGCTTGGATTGGTTTTCTGTTAAAGGTCAGTTGCTTAGGGCAGACCTGATCAAATATTGGAAAATTTTGCGTGGTAAATCAGAGGATTTGCTAACTATTTTTTCAATAGCTCCAAGAGTTAGTACTAGAGGTCATGTGCTGAAGCTGGTGATTCCTCCTCACTCCTCTGATGTCCGCAGTAGGTCCTTCAGTGTGAGATGTGTTGGTGTGTGGACAAACTTGCCTGCTGGCATAGTGCAGTTGACATATCACCCACTCACTATAAGCAAGCCCTCGCTAATCTGATGTATGAGGAATTTTTAGAATTTGACTAGGCTAGGAATTTGTGTCTTAACGCTCCCGTGCCACATAATAACTGGGCTTTGAAAAGTATGAAAATGCTAATTGTTTTATTGACAAGAGGAAGAAACATTTTTAATGACAAGAGAAGGTGAAGTGGAGTGAAGCTCTTTTAATTGACCTAAAACCTGTTTTAATGTGCTGAAACTTTTTAATGTGGAGTTTTATGGAAAAGAAATAAAATTTGAAAATCATTTACTTAGCAGAAATAAAATTTGAAAATTATTTTTACTAAGCAGGAAATATAATTGCTCTGCGGAGAACAATGGTTGGAGCGGGTTGTGCAGTGGTTGGGAGGAGGAGTGTTTTTGTGAAGGGTGACTCGTTGAGGTGTCAAGACAGAAAAGATGGAAGGATGTACAATGTCAAGGTGGTTGACCTACGTGATGGCGGAGTCAAGGTCCACTACGTGGGGTGGGGGAAGAGTCGGGAGGAGTGGGTGGAGCTCGATTTGGGTCGCCTTGAGAGGACCGATGCCGGGAGTGTGGGCTCCGGTGGTGGTTTGGTGGTGACGGAGCCGGGTGGGCGTGGTGATGTTT
>SDVV010045799.1:0-10035 GCA_016164225.1 Gammarus roeselii
GGATATTCAAATTGGTATACTGTTCACATGTTAGCAATTTTTAGGTCTGAATAGCACCCTACTTTGGCTCGTGCCTATGTATAAATAAATGATGTAAATCTTTATTTTCAAATAGGTTCAAATATCATACAACTACTCTTCAGCCTTGTACATTTAAGTAAGAGGAGAATTATGCATTCATAATTCTTAATAATAAATATAACAGTCAAATTATGTTCTAACTGTATTCTTAGAATTGTGGAGCTTAAGCCTCTCATTTTATTCCTAGTAGCTACACCCATAGGGGTATACTATTTGTATTTAAATGTTCATTTACTACATGCACCCATTCTGTCTGCCTGTATGAGGCAGGCAGAATGGTGTGTAATTGTCTCCCATGTGGCATATTTGGTTTAGCCAATAATTTTTTGTGCAGCCTTCATTTTATGCTGCGGATTGGCGCAGAACAGTGAATCAACTACTTCTGTTCGTACGCCAACCTCCTGCTGGCACGCCTCTGAGACAAAACTTGCGGACCTTGCTTCCATCACTGTAAAGGAAGCCTCACCAGTGATAAGATTACCCGATGTGAAGCAACAGCGTCTTTGATTTTCTTGCCGGCTTTCCTATTTTCCTTCTTTTCCCGTTCTATATTACCTCGGATGTCTTCTCTAAGTTAAGTTGGGAATTTATAATTACACAATACCAAAAATTGATTTCATGTCATGTCCTTGTCCTTTCCTGGTATGGCATAGGTGCTTGATCATAATACTCAACTGAATTTCATATTATTCAATAATTTGAATTAAAATTATTTAATTTTTTGGAGTCAGAAATTTATGCACAGAGTTCCGATAAAGGCTACGCCCAAGGGTGCTTATTTTTAAAAAAATGAGATTCATATTTTTATTTAAAACATATCGAGGGTGCCTTGACATTGCAAGCGCCTTATATACTTGAATTATTTTTCGCTCACAAAAGCTAACTTTAATTGGAACTTTACCTATTCAACGAAATTGGTTTAACCTACCAAACTTACCAATGACCAAGTATTTTGATGAATTGTTGAGTGTCGACGATGACAGAGAGGCTGACATCGTTGCTCTGCGGATGCCGGTTTTTGGAGAGAGACTTGTTGTGGACCTTACTAGGGAGAAAGTGCAGGAAGCGGTGGAGGTGATGAAAGCAGGGAAAGCCCGTGGTTTGTATGGCGTTGCGATTGAGGGCATGAAAAAGGGTGGAAAAACAATTGTCGAATGGATGGTGAGGCTACTGAACATTTGTTTTGTTGCGGGAGTGATACCGATTGAGTGGCGCAGTGCCTGCATTGTCCCGCTGTATAATTGAAAGGAGATATAAATGAATGCTGCAACGCAAGAGGTATCAGTTTGTTGTGTGTGATCAGAAAGTTGTATGGGAAAGTGCTGATCAAAAGGATTAGAGAATGTACGGATTCCGCAATTGGAGAGGAACAGCATGGCTTTAGGAGTGGTAGCGGGTGTGCCGATCAAAGTTTTGCAATGAGACAGGTCTGTGAGAAGTATCTTGCAAAGGAAAAGGATGTGTTCTGGGCCTTCATGGATTTAGAAAAGGCATACTACAGGATTGACAGGGAATCGCTGTGGAGGGTGTTGCGTTTGTATGGAGTGGGCGGAAATCTGTTGGAAGCGATGCAGAGTTTCTATGTTGGCAGCCGAGCATGTGTCAGAGTGGGGAGCGAGCTGAGGGATTGGTTCACAGTGAAGGTGGGGCTAAGACAAGGCTGCGTGATGTCTCCCTGGCTGTTCAATCTCTATGTGGACGGAGTGGTCAGGGAGATGAACGCGAGTGTGCTGGGTCGTGGCTAGGAACTGCTGGAAGCGAATGGGCGGAGTTGGCAGTCGAGCCAGTTGCTGTTTGCAGATGATACGGCGCTGGTTGTGGATTCAGAGGAGAAGCTATGTAGGCTAGTGTCTGAGTTTCGTAGAGTGAATGAGAGGAGGAAGCTTCAAGTGAACGTTGGTAAAAGCAAAGTAATGAGATGCTCAAGGACTGTCGATGCCAGCAGGATTAGTGTCCTCTTAAATGGAGAGTTGTTGGAAGAAGTTCAATGTTTTAAGAATCTGGTGTTTAAAGGGTTCAAGTATCACCTCAGTGGAAACTGAGATGAAGTCGCGAGTGAGGAGAGGTGTAAATTGTTGGGTGCACTGAAGAGCGTAATGAGCTGCAGGACGTTGGGGATGGAAGCAAAGAGAGGGCTGTATGAGGGTGTCGTTGTCCAAACTCTGCTGTACGGAGCTGAGATTAGGGGGTGAGAGCAGAAGAGTAAAGAAGGTGGAATGTTTTCGAGATGAAAAGCTTGACGAGCATGACTAGAGTGTTGCTGAGAGACAGGTTCACTAACGACGTGGTTCGAATCAGAACGGGGATGGTGACGACATTGGAGGACCGAGTGGATTCGCGTGTTCTGAGATGGTTCGGGCACATGGTAAGGATGGATGAAGAAATATTGGTGAAAAATGTGTTGAAGTCATAGGCGAGTGGACGTCGGCCTAGAGGGAGACCGAAGTTTGGGTGGATGGATGGTGTGAAGCAGGCGTTACGAAGGAGAGACTTCAATGTGGATGTAGCGAGAGAGCGTGCAATGAATAGGCGAGTGTACTAGTTATGCTGTCGGGCCCTGCTGCTGACACGGACCTTGGACCGCACTCGTGACCTATAATGTGGGCTGTGGGGCTTTCGACCTGACCCTTTTGCGCAAAATGGCTAAATTGTGTGAGAGTGAGTGTGTGTGATGCGTCTTGCCGTCGGTCGACCCCCATCCTGGGGGATTCGGCCTAGTGTTTGTATCTGTATAATATGCGACAGCACGATCAAGTCTTAGCGTCTCGCGTTGCAATTCCAGTCCAACTGATGTTTCAACGCTTGCAAAGGTAATCATTGCCAGTTAAAGTGTCCGTTCGCAGGCGTGCAGCGAGATGTTCTACACCTCTCATACTAGAATTCCCGTGAAAGTTGTCTACCAAAATCTAATGAGAATCAACATTTTTCTTACAACCGAGTCCCCTTGCCGAGAAGACATTCTTCTTTGTGTTGTGTCGCGTTATTTGTGCAGTTGTCTCATCGATCCTGGGTTAGATACCTACCTCCCCTGTTACATAGCAAAAAAAATCTGATAAAAAACTGCTATCTCCTTCCTCTCGATCTGCCTCCCGCTTGGTAGGGTTGTGCCCTTACTTGGGTGCCCGGCCGCCATCACACACCTTACGTAGCAGCGCAGACTGGCCTCGTCAAGTCACCCGCTTGCTCACCCCAGCGGATCTCTCCTTTATCGTCATGTCTTCCCTCTGCCCAATAAAAAATACCAATTGAGGAAAAATGAGACCCCTGATGTTATCATTTTATAATTGAATTTCTTGAGCTACCCAGTAGAGTGTAAACACTCACAATTGTCAGATTATCACAAACACCTCCTTTAACCTTACCAGTCCTCAGTTGGTTTAAAGCCCAACGAACCAATTTGACGTCTCGTGGCTAAACCTACCAACTCAACTTGCACTGCTTTAATACCTACACTTTTCCAAAAATTTAGTTTAAAATTTTCACCAAACACCGTTCTGGCGTCCTAAACTTGAAAACCATAAATTTAGACGTAGCTATATGAACAGATTATCGCCTCTATGTCCTGTGAAGGGGAAAACACTACTCCGCCTGCAAAAATATTTGGAAAAAAATAAGTATAAGTAGCTTGCAGGTCAAGCGCTCTATTCCTACACCTGTGTACACAAAAATTACAAAAAAAAACATTTCTACCACCGTATCGGAGCTGGAATTCATGAATATTACACAAAAGTATATATCAAAAGCAAGCAGTCATTGCTCATGTATCTGATGATGAATGAATGCGGAAATGTGTATTATTTCGTAAGTACGCGGAGTTAAACCTGGCTCTTTGATTGGTTGAATCTTCGTTCGAGGTTTCAACATGACTAAATAGTACATTTTTTGACGATTAGATCATAATTTACGTAGTGTAGACACAAATTTTCCACTTCTCCGACAAGGTAAGGGATAACTAGAGTAATCATGGCCAACGATGCTTTTCTGGCAGAATTATCTACGAGCACCATGTTATCACGTCCCGTCAACTACTCCTATTCAACTATTTTATTTTTACAACAATGCCCACTGCATGCTGAATATTGCCAAGTCCGTACCGTGAGAGTGCCGACTTTTTCATTGACGATTAAATTCAGAGTGACGACTCTTTCTAGATCGCTGTAGTCTGCGTCCTTCTGGCGCCGAACGTACAAACCAGCAACAAAAGCTTCATTTAGTTACAGACCAATTTTTTTAAGGATTAGTTAGGTTTGCTACTGCGTAAAGTCAATGTTCTTTACGCGGCGAATGTCAAAGGTATGCACGAGTGCCACAGGATGTACAGGAACTCTTTATGTGCTGAGACCGAATGGTCCCAGCACTCCCGGGTGGCAGCAAGGAGGATTGACACTCAACCTGCTCTGCTCCTGAAACCCAAGGATTCGCAGTCATCCTTACGTTGCCGGGGGAAATGCGCGCCAACACTCACTGATGGTGAGATGATGAAGAAACAGGAAACAGAGATCCCATGAACGAGATTCACACGCAATGTAGGGAATCACACGAAAAAAACAGCAAGGATTTCAAGAAGAAAAATTAGGAGTGGTAGAAAATTGTTGCATGAAAGAGCGCAATTATGTTGTTACCGGCCCACTAAAAAGAAAAAAAAAGGCAGGACTGGTGTGTGATTCAGAAACTCATGGGGTCCCAAAGTGCTTTAGATTGGTCATCCAAGTCACTCGGGTGCCCTGAATCCCCCGGGTCCCCCGAACATGACAGATGCCTAAAAGGAGGGGGAGGTTCCATTGACGACTGGTATTTATTTCTTCGCTTCGGAGGTGCGCGTTCGTGACCACATCCATTGATTCACCGTTTGCATGACAACTAAATTTATTGTATACTCATATCACATATCGTTTTTCAATCAAATTCTGTAGTGAGGGTGCTTGAATACCTGCGTTGACCTCATATTGACGCACATCTTGCGTTTTCTGATAGTTCCAACTATTTGCAGTCTCGATGGTCATGGTTGCAATCGTAACATCTCGAGGTGCGCTAGTTCTGTTGGTGAACGGGCTGTTGTTGGCTCTGTCGGTTCGGCTGGTTCCTGCAGCTTAGCGCCAGATATCCTGGTGAGTTACAAACGAAACACTTGCTCTGTCAACTCCTCTCTTGGTCATTGAGGGCACTGGTGTCTTCGATTTCCCATATGTTTGATCCACAAGCTCTTTCTTGCAGTAAAACGCCTGAACTTCTTAGGCTGTTGCCGACGAATTGTTTTTTGATGATCAGATCTCGTGGTGTGAGTGGAGAAACGGATGACCGTGGGTGGGAGGGGGGGGCCCGACCATCATGACGCGACGGGTGTACCAGTCACGCTGTCGGGCCCTGCTGCTGACACGGAGCCCGGACCGCACTCGTGACCCAGAGTGAGTGTTGTGGGGTTTCCGACCGTAACCTTTAGCGCAAAAGGGCTAAGTTGTGTGAGTGTGAGCGAATACGCCTGACAGGGTAAAGTTGTGTGAGTGTGAGCATCAGGCGTAAGTCTGTGAGATTAGAAGAGATTAGAATAGATTACAGAGTCCATCTACACAGAAGCTCTGACACGAGTCTATGTGAGCTCCCCCGTAAGGGTTTCTCGGTGAGATTGCGCCTCTCCATAACGTTTGCTTTAACTTCTGGTCGTCACTGGCAACATCCTCCACTGATCTTGAGTAGACGCACAACGTTTTTTTCTGAAAGTAATACACTCAACGCACTTGTCCAAGTGGTTTGCTGCCAGTAGTTCGTTTATGCATATCTTTTGGAACTTTGTCAATAGATGTCCAAATCCTCTGTTCCATCCTCAAAAGCTCAAAATAAATGCATTTTCCCACACGGTCGCTCTGCTTTCGTTCCGACGTCATTAGTTGCTTCATCTCTTGCGGCGGCAATGCATAATCTTGCAAGCTCTAATTTGTGCTGGCGTTCTTCTTCGTCACGACGAAGTTCTGTTTCTTCGTGACGTTCATCTCGGGCCTTCTGCAGTTACTCGCGGACCACCTCAATGGTTTTTTTTGTCCGTTTAGTTAAATTCTTTCGCCGAGGTTGATCCATTCCTTAATCTCGAAAAATACTTGATCCCTGAACGCAGATGAGTCCTGGTAAACATTTAGGTTCGGAGAATTAAAAGACGTTTTTCAGCTTCGCAACATATCAATTCTGCTTTAATTCTGAAAAAGCCGTAACAGTAACCTGTATACGGACCGAATTGTACGGTTTGTGTAAAGGATATACAGAATAAACAAAATTCAATAACTAATATTAGTACAAGGGGATGCCGTGGCCGAATCAGCGTATTCGACACCAGTGCCAGCCTCAGGTGCTACATATCGCGAGTTCGAGCCTCGGCATGGACACGGCGGTCTTGTGGCGAGGAGATTGGGCGCCTCCCTTCTCTGTGTCAGCTTGAGTTAGTTACCTTCCCAAATAGGAGGAAACTGCTGTATGTCTTGTCTATACATACATACAAGAATTAACACGTCATTTCTGGACACACGTCCTCGAAAGTAACTATCTCGGTAGACATCGCATGTTTTCCGGTCGTGCGACGACAACTAATATGCTTCGTAATACAAGTCAAGGGTAGAAACACTAAATTGGAAGAAAATATAATTATATTGAACGTTTAATCTTTCTTAACTTTATGATACATTACAAATAAAAGATATGGAACACGTAGTGGAGGAAATCAAATTTCATAACTATCAACAATTTACAAGGAAATATCAGAACAAGCGAAACAATTTATAGAGGAATTTTAATAAATCCAGGCAAGACAACAGATTCATTCTTCATGGTACACATGGGTTTAACGTTTCAGTGGAATAATTTACAAATACACCTTCATAAAATGAATGTTACCGCATAAGCGACATGTAAGGTCAAAATATGCACCATACAATAAATACAGGGATATTCCGTTTAGGTGTACTCACTAAAAGAGATAACGCAGCCACCATCACTCATTGCAAGCAAGTTTTATTCGTCGTATATCCACCTAAAAAAATCCTAGTACCATACCTAAATACGTGTAGGTACAGTAGCGATCGAAAATTTATTCATGACTTGAAACTAAGGGAAATCTTCAATGTCCATTTCGCGCTCTATTTTTGAACTCGTCGGAAACTTGATTAATATTACCCATTATGAGGCTTTGTCCACACATAGTACCGCAAGAAATTGCTACATAAAATCAAATTCCACGTGGGGGAAGTTGAATTTGTTTTTCCGGTTACAGACTAACTATAAACGATTTTTTGCTCGCTACGGCATGGTAGACAAATGAAATATGGATGTTTCATAAGGTAGTACAGAGTGACAGAACAAACAGGTCGAATGTAAACACTTATGACTCAAAAAATAATTGACATAAAAAGGTGTTCATTGAGACTCAGCAATGTGATCAACAAATGAGAGCATGCTTAACCTGAACTAAGGTCATTCAGGACGCTCACAACAGGCAAAATCTGTAAAAAACATCGTAAATTTACACAAAATGATTCAAGAAAATCAATCACGAGGCGTGAGGAAACTGGCTGCTGAGGTAGGGATCAGTCTGTCAGGCGTATTCTAAAAATTAAATTCAGACTAAAACCATTCAAACTGCAGACATCACAGCCGCTCTCGAACAATGACAATGAAAGGAGATTACAGTTTTGTCAACGGATCGAATGTCCGAACAAGGAAGACTAGATGCGAACACATCAATTCAAGCAATGAGAGTACCATTTATTTAAAGGACTGTATTAATATGCAACATAACATGAGCTCAAAAACAGGTCGGTGTGTTTGAGATCCTTCGCACTCACCCAAGGTGAGAGTTTGGACCAGAGGAAATTTCCGTATAATGTATGACGTCATACTTTTTTGATTTGATTTGGGCCTCATTTCCACCAGAGCATACTTTTTTGAAGTCGCTGATAAGGGGAACACATACGACGCAATGAGAACATCAAAGCACAAATTAAAATGCGTGCTAATGTTTTGTCTGTCGACATTCATTCTGATGTTTAGCTCCAACAAGATGGTGCAATGGCCTGGCTGCAAAACCTCTTTGGAAACATTATTATTTCACACTGATCTGACTACCGCTGGCCAGCTAAGTTCCTAACCTTTCCACTCGGGATTAATTTCTCTGGGGAGTAATCTGTCAAACAGAGGGTTTTCAAATCAAAACTTGACACAATGAAAGCACTTAAGCAAGTAATCTGATAAGTAGTCACTTCCACTAACCCCAATATTTTTGCTGCAGTAATCTCAAATTTCCAAAAACTGGATAAACGCTGTTTTGAGCAGCTGTGTGGCCATTCCGAGCACTTGTTACAAACCAAATAAAACTCCGTGACGTATACTTTCATGTCGTTTCTCGTTCATTCATCTACGATATTTAGTTTCGAAGTAGTCAGGGTTTATTTACGACCAGTTCACTTCCCTCTGTCATCCTGAAGCCATAAATATTTGAACGAAGTATCCGAATGAATGATCAATATTAATTTTTTTTACTATGTTTAAACATAGAAGAAAATAAGGTAACCTAAATTTTACCTGTTGCTACAGTCAGTAAGTTGCTTCTTATAGTTACCTCAGCCTCAAGCACCCGTGAAATTAAATACAACAAAAAATACGCAACAAAACTATTACAAACGGTTAGGGAATTAGCTCAGGGGGCACATCTCCCCCGAAACTTCTGAGTCAGTCTTAGTAAGCACCCTCGTAGGGTCTACTGAGCCAACACATTATTGATTGATTGATTTGGGCCTCATTTCCACCAGAGTTGATTGATTGATTGATTGATTGATTGATTTGAGCCTCATTTCCACCGGAGCCGCAATGTTAGTCATAATAGGCTTCCCCGTAGGACGCGACCGTCATTGATTCAGGTAAGTTCGCACGGCCTCGCATGCGAAAATATTGGTCTTGTCAAGATGAAGTCCGTACATATTTCAATTGTGGCATGTTCGCGTACAAGAGAGTAAAGAGTTAACGCGTATCTTCGTAAATGTTTAGTTATCTCTGTGCGTAACGGTGTAGAGAGACCACCTCACTTCCACAAGTGTTCAGGATTTAGACAGCTTCGTATAGTCCGGTGTGTTTTCCGAAAGCAATAAGTTTTTTACTGTAGGTTGGGTTAGTGAGTAATCTTTGTAGGTTGCACGGGCGATTTAAGAACGCTCGTCGGGCGGCCGCAAGTGCGTTGCACTCCATCAGAAGGTGTTCACGCAGATTGGCGCTTGGTGGCACAAAAGATATTGATGAGCCTCATTTCAAAGTAGATTAAGGCGCAACCAGTCCTCAGTCTGCATCCACTAGATGGTCACGCGTTATCCATGTAAATCCTGCGCATATGCATTTGATATTTGGTCCCTGCTATTGGTAAACTTGGTTTCTCATTCCCCGACAAAGGGTTTGACCTCAAGAATTTCCTGTCCGCTTTGTTTACAAATATCATTCTTTCATCGGGATGTTATAAGGGAGTCGATGATACAATATAAATTTCGGTAGTGAATGGTGATAAATTGCTCATGACGGGTGGGCGCCAATTTTGCGAGGGAATCTGCAAGTTCATTTCCCTTTATTCCCGCGTGACTCGGGATCCAGCGAAATTCAACCACTTAGCCTGCCTCGGACACTGTAGAGATTTTGCTGCATTTTACGAAGAGCAGGCTACGATCGTGCATAAACCGAGTGAGAGCACTCCGACTTTCTGATTTGATTTGGGCCTCATTTCCACCAGAGCCTCAACGTGATTTGATTTGATTTGATTTGAGCCTCATTTCCACCAGAGCCTCAACGCGAGTCATAATAGGCTCCCCCGTAGGGCTCGACGATCATTGATTAAAGCAGGCTCGCACGCCTAAGTGTGCGAGGAAAAAACAAAACAACGCTTTCAACGTTAGAAAAAAGTGAAAGTTTTTAGCAATAACAGACGCACGCTGG
>SDVV010045800.1:0-10035 GCA_016164225.1 Gammarus roeselii
ATGTATATATACTGATGCAACATATAGGGACTACAGCTATTGAAGGATAAGTTGAATTGAGAGTAACAGGGTTTCACGGTCAGGGGCGAGATTAAGGAGGAGCTTTGAAGTCTGACTTGTAGCAACACTGGAACACGATGTACACAATAGTTGTACTGTAGCAACACTGGAGCACGATGTACACAATAGTTGCATTGTAGCAACACTGGAGCACCATGTACACAATAGTTGTATTGTAGCAACACTGGAGCACGATGTACACAATAGTTGTATTGTAGCAACACTGGAGCACGATGTACACAATAGTTGCATTGTAGCAACACTGGAGCACTTGCTGTTCGTGAAGGGGGAGGAATAGTTTCGAATTCAAGATACACCAAATAATGATGTTGGCAAGGGCATGCACCAGCTGTCCGTGGGATACAGACGGTCTCACTCTCTCAAATGACTGTTCATCCCCTAGGCACTAATTAGTTATAGTAGATTTATTTATGCAATCCATACAAAATCGAACATCGGAAAAAAATTAAGTGGAGTGTAATTTTTAGGCTTCATCTTCGATGCGGAACAAATAAACAATTGCCAATATTTCTTTCATTGAATAAGAATTCAGTGGTTTCAACTGTTTCCTTCTTCATTCTACATTCATTTGGTCTGGAGGATAAGGGCAGAGGAGTCTTCTGAACAGAATAATTAAATAAACAAGCGGAATTCTCTTATTTATCCAACAATTTCAAAATATTTTTCCTTGCAGCGGGAAGATCTTGCCTTACCTAAACTATTCAATGCATCGAAAATTAATAAATAGAATTTTAAAAAATTCAACAGGATCTTCGTGTAAACCTTTTAGATATTATTTGCTCGAATGAAGAAAATTGGAGAAGAAAATTTGTGAACTTGCAGTAGAATATGTGAAAGGTTGGATTTTTTAACACATTATTCATAAGGGCATGCCAGTAGTTCTCACACGCATGCTGGATGAGCGACATACATGTTCACAGTTCGCAGACACCTGAATGCAAATGATTGGATTCTCCAATAACTCAACGGCCTAAGAGACATATACGGGTCTCAGGATTATACGCGAACTAAAGAGAAATGCAAGGGTCAATTAGATTAGGTTAAAGGCTTATATCCACCGGCGTATCAACATGGAGGGATTATATTCTTCCTTCGGATCAGGCGTTGAGACAGGTATGCTGTCTAGACGATATACGAGCATCAGCTGGGATGGCGTCTGTGGTTCATAGTCCTCAACCGAGTCTGAAGTAGATGTTAGCGGTCGGTCATTGAGGTCCGCTTCTATCTCACAAAGTACAGTGTGCAGTTCGTCTTCCGTCACCATGGCTATGTGTAACGTTTTCTGAAGACACAGTTTGACCATTTTCACTATCCTCTCAGAGAAGCCTCCGAACCAAGAGGCCCGACTGGGGTTGAAATGCCACTTGCATTTATCTTGATTCAGGGTATTTCGTACACTGTGATGCTCCTCCCAAAAATGTAGGATCTATGCGGAACTCGCAAAGTTTGATCCATTATCACTGATCAACATTTGAGGATAGGAACGACGAGCGGAAAATATTTGTAGGGTTTTTAGGAATGCTTCTGCGGACAGGTCCTTGGCAACTTCCAGGTGAACCGCTCGAGTGGATGCACAGGTGTACAAGGCGATGTACCTTTGTCAACTTGAGTCCCTTCCTCAACATAAAGGGGACCGGCATAATCTACACCAGTTACCGCGAAAGGACGTGACTGAGTAACTCTATAACTTGGTAGAGGAGGGGTTGGTGGTCCACGGAAACGCGCCCCACGTTCCCGTCTACATTGCATGCACTTCCTAATTATGTTTTTAAATCTTTGTCGGGCTCTCGGTATGTACCACCCTTGACGTAAGCTGGCCACGACGTGGTTTATTCCCCTGTGGTGTCATGTTTTGTGACTCTCTTCGACAATCATATCGGCGATCCAATGCTTGGCAGGTAGAAGGACTGGATATTTTACAGATTCCTTCACGTCTGCTTCGGTTAATCTACTTACCACTACTAATTTGTCACCTCTGAGCGTCAGGTTGAGTTGCTTCATCTATGGAGTGGAGCGCCTAGAACTGGGATTTTGAATTAATTTTATCTCATCCGCAAATACTTCTTGCTGAAGTGCTTTGACTGTCCAGCTCTCAGACCATTCCCTCTCCTTGAGAGTCAGACCCATTGGTTGTCTCATACCATTGTTCACCAACTTACCATTAGGATTACCATTTGACTTACCATTTACCATACCCTTTGACTTACCGTTTGAATTACCCTTTGACTTACCGTTTAAATTACTTTTTGACTTACCGTTTACCTTAACCTGTAGACCCTCAATGAATTTCTTCACCCACTCCAGAGTGTTGATCAACTTTTTGAAGGTGCAACATTTGTTTGCAGCTGCAAGTAGGAAAAGCTTGGGGGGTGGGCTCTCTTCACCTTTATTTAATGTTACAGAGTGCACTTGAGTTGGAAAGTTACTCCACTCCTGGAGTTCCACTATGTTCATGGGTCCATGCCACCACAGGCGACTTGACTTGAGTTTCCTCTGGCTTACTCCCCGAGTTATCAGGTCTGCGGGATTTCGACCAGTGGGAACATAGTGCCAGTTAGCATTAGGGAGAGTTTTCTTTATGTCCAGCTTCCGGTTTTGCATGTGAGCCTTTAGGGCGCTTGCTGAGTGGATCCGACCCAAGGCAACTTGGCTGTCTGACCACATGTGAATGGCTTCAATGTTGACTTCTCTTTCATAAGCCTCACATACATACCCGGTCAGCCTTGCTCCAAATAGTGCTGCAGTCAATTCCAATCTTGGAACAGAAAGCGTTTTTCTAGGTGCAATCCGTCTCTTTGCCATCAACAGTGTTCCCTCACCTTCACTGACCCCATACACAACAGCTCCATATGCTACTGTGGAGGCATCTACAAATGTGTGTAGGGTCACTGACTTACCAATTTCTGCATTGCGTTTGATGGGTATGTCACATATCATTTAGAACTCTTTTTGATCTTCTCCCATTTTACTTCAGTGGATTCAGGAAGATCATCATCCCAAACTCAACTTTGACTGCCAAATTTCTTTCATTAGGAATTTAGCTTTGATAGTGATGGGGGTCATTAATCCAAGGGGATCAAACTGTGCGGCTAAACCCCGCAAGATGGTTCTCTTAGTTGACTTACCTGATTCTAGCTCCTTGGGAGCTACTGCTAAGGTGTTCTAGACTGTGTCCCATCTGAGTCCCATGACAGGAACTGTAGGTCTGACATCTGACTCACCTTTCTTTTCTGTGATCATTTTGAGCTCTGGATCATTTGTTGCCCATTCCATGAGGTTAAGCCCAGCTTCACCTAAGATTTCCTTGGATGAACCATTAAATTCATTTAACTCATTCTTTGTTGATGCTGTGATCAAGAGGTTATCCACATAGATATTCCTTTTGATCTTATCAGTAATGTCTCTTTGCCCACCATACTTTTCCAAGTGGTGATCAATGGTTGCATTAAGGATAAATTGAGAGCAAGTTGCTCCAAAGAGGATGACATTGCAGCGATAAGTGTCTATGGGACTGTCAGGATCATTGGGGTCTCTAGGTCATAGAAACCTAGTAAAATCCTTGTCCTGCCCATCTAACCATATCATCAAAAATGCCTTTGCAATATCAGAACAGGCAGCTAGCGCCCCCAATCTGAATCGCATCAATATTTGAGGTAACTCAGGGACCATGGATGGTCCAAGATACAAACAATCAGTCAGATTTACTGCATCAATGTGTGGTTTAGCTGAACAATCAAATACCACACGCGAGGGTGTTGTCGGAGAATCCTTCTTTACTGAATGGTGTGGAAGATAATGACAAACATCCGTCGGTTTCATGTTACTTACCTTTTCGATGAAACCTTTCTGCAACTGTTCTTGCATTACACCGTCATAGAGCTTTAAGAGTTCAGGTTCTGACCTCAAACGCTTGAGATTACTTACAAGTCTTCTCTGGGCTAAGCGATAATTGATTGGCAGCGTGGAATGAGATGCCTTCCACGGCAGTCTAGCTACATACTTACCCTCAGAGAATCTGATGCTCCTATTGAACTGCTCTAGGGCTGCTTTATCATCTGGGTGAGCTTCCTCTTGCGATACCCCAATGATATCTAGCTTCCACAACAGGTCGACATCTCTTTCAGGTTCCTTGTTAACTGCGACCTTGAATGCAGTGATTACGCTTACTTGAAGGGATGCCAACTTTCTGTTTGTTATGGGTCCAGACAACATGTCTCCGAGCTTTGATGATATTATCGTAATTTCTTCATCCCGTTCTTCAGGAATGATGAAGCTATAATAATAGTCTTCTCCCACGAGCATGTCTACAGGGTAGTGGACAATATTATCAAAACAACCAGCCAGGTAACGACCTTTGGCTGTTAACCTTTGAGCAAGCTCGTTAACTCTATTCAAGTGGAGTCTTTCAGTTAGAGTGTCAACCACTATCACATCCATGGATATGCTCTCATGTGTTGGCACATAAATTGTGACAGTGGTGATGTCATACTCAGTTTCAGTACCTTTACTATTGAAACCATCGATGGTCAGGGTGGTATGACGACATGATGTGTCACCATTGCTCAGTATTCCTCTTTTAATGAAGGATCTCTGCGCGCCCTGATCAAACAAAGCTCGCACAAGCTTTGTTCCATCCTTGGTTTTCAAACTTACCATTGCTGTGGGTAGGGCAGTAGCCTTCCCACATCCTGCTGCCAGTGCATTAACAGTAGCTACACTAGCAGGACCATTTGCTACAGGACCAGTAGCCACAGCATCCATACCTTTCTGACTACCTGAAGAATTATCATCTGACCGTGGATACTTACCTCTTATGTTACATAGAGCACCATGGGTACCAGTATTTTTACATATTTTGGCGAATGGGTCTTTTTCAAAACAATCCGTTGCTCTGAGGCCCACCTTGAAGCACTTGTAGCAAAGGCGCAGCTCAAATACTCGAGCTTTCCTTGCCTCGGTGGTCTGGTATTTTGTGCATCTATACGCAGAGTGATCTGCTGAACAAAGACCACACCCAGAAGTTCCTACCTGAAATGACTCAACAGTGCTCAGGGGCTTAGAATTATCCCCCTAATTCCCTCTGGAGCGACTTTCATTCTGTCCTGATCATTGAGCGCCAGCAGTTGGCCTTTGCATCCCAGAATTTTGGGATTTACCTTGTGTGTCACAGTTTTCCATTCTAACTATGACTTTTCGCAGTGCCACGTGGAAGTTTTTCATGTTCCAGGCTTCAGATTTTTCTTTATGACCGTTGCAAGCTTCTTGAATGCTGGGAGGTAGTTCCCTCTTGAGCAGGTTGACTAAGATGAAGTTGCAATTTGTGCACTTGTTGCAGTCTATCCCTGCAGTCTCCAAACTGTTTCTTCAGCAGTGCCACTGCTTGAGGGCATGCTTCATTTGTGGGTGTGAAACCCATCAACACACTTTGAGCAGGACCCTTCAACTTGCTACTTAAATAATGGAATTTCTCAGAGGGTTACAAATCCGGACTCTGATCAATAGTTTTGAACGACTGCCAAAAACTATTGAACGAGAGTATGTCCTCGGAGAACTCCATTATCTCTAGAGTTGGTAACTTTACTCTTGCTGCCCTCCTTGTTTCACTAACAGATGGAGTGGCATTGCTAGGTGGACCAACTCTTGTCTCATCCATCAAGCGGTTGCACTTTTTGATGAGCAACCTTATCTCTTCTAACTCTTTCACATGGTCCGCTGCCATATTGTAGAGCGCGACTCCGCTGACTGTTTTATCACTTACCTGAATCTCTTGGATCTGCTCTTGCAGCTCCACTACTTTTTGGATGTGCCCTTCAGCTAGCCTCACATTCACAGCAAGAGCATCTAAATTTTCTGGGGCATGAAGAGGTCTGCATCACAACACAGTTTCAACTTTGGAAGCAGTGTGGTGATAAAGCCCTTGTAAGCTCCTTTGCAGCGAATGAGACCATACATTATTGGCGGCATCTTGAAAGCCGTGATAATTTATCCGTTAGAGAATAAATTTTTAACCTTATCCGTTCACTTACGGAGTCTACTTGACAAACTAGTCAACAAATTCCACCTTCCTGAAATGTTTCCAGAACCTGTCAGTGAAAAGCACACTACTTTCCAAGGCAAAGAAACAAAGAAAAGAAATGAATCTATTGACAACTTGACATTGATCTTGATGACATACAGAAAACAACGATCTACCATATTAACTTCTTGTTGGTTGAAATACCACCTTTCAGAAATGCTTCCAAGCCTGTCACGAGAGAAGTCACTACTTCTCATAAGCACAGAAACAATCAAGAAAATGATAAGTTCTTCACAACACTATTAACCATACCCTTGATAGCATGTAGACACAACATAGGTCCACTTTATTTAACTACTTGTCAATTGAAATTGTGTCTTCCTAAAATGTTTCCGGAATCTAATCCAAGAAAAGCCCACCACTTCTCAAAGCTCGGACAACAAATAGAAAGGCAAACTTCAAATTGATACCATTTGCTATCAGGTTTAACAATTTTTATGGCATTTGCCATTTTTTGATAACTTAAACTGTCAATCATTTGACAAAGTAATCTACAGTGACAACCAGAGTTGCACTCAACTTTGTCAACCAAGGCTAACTTTGAAAACTAAGATATCAAACATCAACATCAATGTTCTACATTTACCATGTGCCAGTGGAAACCTGGCTCTTCCCATTATAATGTTAAGAAAATGATAACTATCCATGACTTCGGACTGTGCACCACCATGCGATCTTATTCACCAATATTTGCTAACTACATAACATCATTAAAAAGACAAAACATCAATTCAGTGTAACCATAATTCCTGCACTAACTTTCATATATGTAAACATGAAAATGTCAATTATTTCCTGAATTTCTAGGAAATATTTATGTAAGATCAATTGAAAATACAACACTGCCTATAGCTTTATATTCACACAGGGCACTTTATTTCATTGGGCTCTGAGCATTTTCCAAGATGGCGTCGTCACCATGACACTTGGATGATGCCGTTTTCAAACAATGACGGCCTGGTCAACCGATCCGGTTCTCGGTAGGACCATTATGTGGGGAATTATTTTCTCTGCCTCAGCACACTTTACAGATCTTTACATTTCTGATCACACACCTTTGAATGGAATTGACACATCGCTATGACACACATTTGATATTGCATTGTGGAACTTACTTTGATTGGGCGGGATTTCTCACGAGTGGCCACCTCAATGGCGTCGATGATTTTCTCTTCGATACGCTGTCATTTGTTGTAACTAGATGCTACAGTGTAACTACAGCTGATGAATCTACCCAACTCATGTTAGTTCTTTCTACCCCTACAGTCACTCAACTATTCAGGTCTCGAGTCACGTTGAAGGTTCGGAAATATCCATAGATGAATTGTTATATCCTGGGAGAGCACCGAAATTGAAGAACCGACACTCACCATTATTCGGAACGCACTGCCGGCCTCAGGCAGAAACCCAAGCGGTGACCGCCTTCCAAGCACCCGCAGGCCGGCGTCAAGAATAACGTACTCAACCTCAGTATACTATAACACAAAAATGCTTTACTTCAAACTAAAACAACTACGACTTACGCTTCCTTACCATAATACCATCATATTATCTTAAAAACCATGATATGCATTCAACTACCAGAAAATCTTAAAACGATATACTTCCAAGATAAAGGGAAATACCTTAGCTCTTGATTCAATACGACAGATGGAAAACATCTAGGAGGCAGCATAGAGCGGGAACACCATTGGAAGTTGAAAAAAGGATGAGAAGGGAAACATCAAGGACCACTGCCACTCACCATACATTCCAAAAACTCCCGATGTCCACGTCATACTGAACTAGATGGTTCAACAACATACACTTTCCAGTTTTCCTTCCTCCGACGAGGCCATGTGGGTTTTGTTCCCCACAACACTCTCCTAAGTGACGGTTCCTTCCAAACAATAGCGTTAGCAAGAGCATGCAGCAACTGTCCGGGAGGGTATAGAAGCTCACACTCTCCTAAGTGACGGTCCATCCCAAACAATAACGTTGGCAGAAGCTTGCAGCAACTGTCCGGGAGGGTATAGCAGCTCACACTCTCCTAAATGACGGTCCATCCCAAAGAATAACGTTGGCAGGAGCTTGCAGCAACTTTCCGGGAGGGTGTAGAAGCTCACACTCTCTTAAATGACGGTCCATCCCAAACAATAACGTTGGCAGGCTCTTGCAGCAACTGTTCGGAATGGTATCGAAACTCACACTCTCTTGAATGACGGTCCATCTCGGAAGTACCCATTGACTACTCTGAATAATTTCTAAAATGCACAAAATATCGAACATTGGAAAACTAACTAACTGGGGGATCATTTTTAGGTTTCATATTCGTTGCGGAACAAATAAACAATTGCCTGGGTTGATTATAGTAAATGGGAGTTCAATGGTTTCAACTTTTGTCTTCTTCATGCTTCATCCATTTTGTCAAGTCCAGAGGGTTAGGGCAGATAGGGTCTTTCGAACAGAATAAATTACTTTGCTTTCAAAACGTTTTTTCTATGGTAAGGTCTCATCGAATTCGAACAATTAAATGCATCGTTAATAAACCGATAAAATAAAAATTCAACCAACATGACGTTATATATTTAACAGAGATGTTTGCACGAGTATCGAACACTAGAGGAGGAAGTTTGTTGAAGATACATTATGATCTTATGGTAGAGTATCTAATTGGCTGGTTTATTTGAACACACAAGATTCAGAAGGGAATGCCAGGGTTTTCTCACATGCGTGCTGCATGAGTGACATACAATTACACAGTTCGGAGAGACCTAAATGTCACCTTTCCCAGTTTTCAGGCCAATGATCGAATTCTCTATCAACTCAACGGCCTAAGAGACAAAAACGGGCATGAGAATTATACGCAAACTAAATTAAAATGCAATGGTCAGAGAGAAATGCAAGGGTCAGAGAAAAATGCAAGGGTCAGAGAGAAATGCAAGGGTCAGAGAGAAATGCAAGGGTCAGAGAGAAATGCAAGGGTCAGAGAGAAATGCAAGGGTCAGAGAGAAATGCAAGGGTCAGGGAGAAATGCAAGGGTCAAAGAAAAATGCAAGGGTCAGAGAAAAATGCAAGGGTCAGAGAGAAATGCAAGGGTCAGAGAAAAATGCAAGGGTCAGAGAGAAGTGCAAGTGTCAGAGAGAAGTGCAAGGGTCAGAGAGAAACGCAAGGGTCAGAGAGAAATGCAAGGGTCAGAGAGAAATGCAAGGGTCAGAGAGAAATGCAAGGGTTAGAGAGAAATGCAAGATTCAGAGAGAAATGCAAGTGTCAGAGAAAAATGCAAGGGTCAGAGAGAAGGGCAAGGGTCAGAGAGAAATGCAAGGGTCAGAGAGAAATGCAAGTGTCAGAGAGAAATGCAAGGGTCAGAGAGAAGGGCAAGGGTCAGAGAGAAATGCAAGTGTCAGAGAGAAATGCAAGGGTCAGAGAGAAGGGCAAGGGTCAGAGAGAAATGCAAGGGTCAGATTAGCATAACTGTGTGTGACATGCAAAAGTCAGAGACACGAGACGCCGACACGCTTGCAATTTTTGAAAGGGGCATCGGGGTTTCTAGAGTTTTATTTTGACAGGATCAGGATTGAAGTGGGGATTCAGTGAAGTAATGAGTTGACCACACATCTGAAGTAATGGGTTGACCACACATCTGAAGTAATGGGTTGACCACACATCTGAAGTAATGGGTTGACCACACATCTGAAGTAATGGGTTGACCACACATCTGAAGTAATGGGTTGACCACACATCTGAAGTAATGGGTTGACCACACATCTGAAGTAATGGGTTGACCACACATCTGAAGTAATGGGTTGACCACACATCTGAAGTAATAATGGGTAGACCACACATCTGAAGTAATGGGTTGACCACACATCTGACAAATACGTGTGTAGGGGTTCGGG
>SDVV010045801.1:0-10035 GCA_016164225.1 Gammarus roeselii
TATATATAGTGACTCGAATCCATTTTCCAAACAGCCAATTAATTGTACTGGCCCACAAACATGATCGGTCCTAGAAAATGTCTCCACTCAGTTGCCGGCTTCTATATTTCTACTGCCGATAATGTGTATCCTAGCAACGACTATAAAGGTCGCCAGATGAAAAAAAATACCCTCAAAATGCATAGCTTAGGTGCACCTCATACATTAGTGACGCAAGTGACGTCCCAAAAATATTTTGCGAACTCAATTTGCTCCATATGTCATATCACTAAATCCCAGTATGAACAGAAACAATTACTGAAAGCTAGAAAACAGTTGTTATACAATGTTGTATTCAAACTTTTACTTTGACCCACGCCGTAAGTGATGACAAGGGTTGCAGGCTCATTCCTAGGGGAGACAGAGAAAAGTTAACAAAGCATGGGTATTCAATATTAAGTCATGAATGAGCATCGCTTGACGGATGGTCTGTTTTATATGAGACTCATCGAAAACCACAACACCGTCAAAAAATGAAATACCGGTAAGTAATTACGTTTAAAATCTTCTGTTATCCATGGGCGACTTTTGTTGAAGCCCTTGTTCCTTCGATAGCGCCGATAACCATTTATTCTCACCAGCGAGGGTTGTTGTCATTAGAAGCCATCTTGATTCTGGTTCACTTATCTTACAAGACGAGATTTTTTATGGTATAGTTTGAATTGGAATTGTATCCCAGACAATAATTAGCAATTTTCATGAGCACTTTTTAGTTTTGAAAAAGGGTCGTCTAACATCACAGAGAGTACTAATGATTTGATACTCTAAGAAAACCAAGATAGTCTTGTTAGGCTGGGAATGATTCAAACAAAATTTGCATCAATTCTGAAATTAGTCTGGGGTTATATACTTATATCTAGACATGAATTGATCGGCATTCTGTAGAAAATCTTTATTCTCACAAATTAATAATCTTTAACTTGGACTCGGATGACTTTATCGACCGACTACAACAGAACATTTTGTTGAATATCTGCAACCTACCTGTATGCCTTGTTTCTTTTATCAATATATTTGTGTTAAAGTATTTAACCTGACATTGTATTTTTAATTCTAAAATGTTTAAGTGTTCAACCATTATGCCTACTCGTCAATGTTCGTATCTGAAGTATAAAATACATGTTCACTAACCCCATAGGTTGAGTGAGTAAGAAAATCTGATTTGCTTCTCCGTCCCTCGCCTCACAATGTTGGGGGACGTGTAGGCGACTCCTAATAGTAACATAATTGAATAACTAATTATAATTTTTCCTGTTCATTAATACTAAATTTGAAGATGAGTAACATTATATTGCACAATAATAATGATAATGATATATTTGAAATCAAGATTCCAAAGAATCACATAAAACTGCAATACAAATCAAGCCAGCCTAAAACAATCTCGAATTCAAGTACTTGGTTAGTCTTCTCAGACTATACGGGTAGATTAAAAACATGTACAAAAGTGTATATAGATATATCAGCACACTGCGACAATTTATCATTATGAAGAAAGTCCAAGGAGAAATGATAATAATAATTATGATGATAATAATCAGCGAGGAACAAGACATGAAAGAGGAAGGCAACCATCAACAGTGCAAACATAGAAACATAGGTGATCAGCTTCGTACTATTGGTAGAGACTAACGCTTTCTAAAGCCAGTTGTCGGATCCGACCTTTAAATAGAGAAAAACGATTTGATCTTTTTCAGATCAAACGGGAGGTTATTCCACAGTTTGACGCCTTGGTACACGAAGGAAGAGTGATAGCGGAAAACGTTAACCTCGGGAACATGTATACACTCGTTTGTGGAGTTACGAGTATTATGCGAATGGGTTGGTAAATTTACAGCAATTTTGAGAAAAAAAGGTTTTGGAGCTACCCAAGATATAATACATATAAAATTTACACAACACAAATACCTGATGAATGTTTAGCAGTGGGAGCAATCTTTCATTTGCGTATGTCGATTGTTATGAAACGGCAGCATCAGCAGAAAGTATTTTAACGCATCTGTTCTGGATGGCCTGCAAGTTAGCTAAAAGGGTTCTGTTCGTTGCGCCCCATACGTCCGGTACGGATACACTAATGATAGATACATTGGTTTCAAAGTGGATTTGAGTACAAATCCCGAAAGTTTCCTGAGAACGCTTACAGATTTAGATTTTTTTCACAAATAAAATCAAGTTGATCGATAAAGGAAAGTCTATCGTCAATGTAGATTCTCAAGAATTTAGCCCTATTGACTAAGGACACGGGATTATTCCTAATCGTAACGTTTATTGGTTGACCTCTGCTAACTATCATGTTAGAAGTTTTTCCAATATTCAGGGACAACCTATTTGAGCATAACCAGCGGTCCAAGGATGCAAGTTGTCTATTAGCCTCATCACACAAACCAGGCAGGCTTTCACCCTGAATTACGGCCTTCGTGTCATCAGCAAAATGAATAAATCTGAGCTCAGGTGAGCAGGCCGCCATTTCATCTCACGAACAACAAAGAACCAAGGACAGACCACTGTGGTACCCTAGTCCATAAGGGGAGCTTATCGGAAATACAGTCTCTAACCAAAACAAACTGAGTGCGATCAGAGAGATAAGACTTAATCAATTCCAACGATATGCCACGAATGCCTAACTTGAACAGTTTTTGATTAACATAGAATGATTCACAGGGTCAAAGGCTTTACCAAAATCTATAAAGATAGGCATAAGATGTTTACTGTTTTCAAGGACATTCCGTTCAATCTCAACGAGTTCCAAGAAAGCTTCTGCCGTCGAACAGCCTCGCTGAAAACCAAACTGATCCTTGGAAATAATACTGAATCGACAACAACAATTTTTTAGTCGATTATACAAGACCTTTTCAAAAAATTTGCTTAGAGAATGTCATGTTGTAATTGGTCGGTAATGGACATTATATCCTCAATAAAGTGAATAAAAATATTGTTAGTGCTATAAAACGCTGTATTCATTTCTTTTCTGCAACCTTTAACTCTATGTAGGATATTAATCTTGGTAATTTAGACATTATTGTATTGTTTCACCCAATAACGATGAATTGCTAAATAAACTGTAACTAACCCGAACAATATTTTTTCACTCTATGGAGGATAGAATATCAAACTAGTCTTTGACGCCGGGTTTGTCCATGTGCGACTATGACCATGACACGGCACACACGGCACACTGGCCCAGCTTCTTGCGTCCCACGTCGTCCCGGTGCCATGATGCCAGGCAGTCCCCGAAGAGCGTCGGGGGGCCGCTTAATCGCCTTCTCATGCAGGGCACGGTTCAAGATGGACGAATGGCCGACTGAGAGATTTTACGAGTTGGCTGAGGTCAAGGATACTGTGACACCGGATTACTCAACATTCAATTCATCCAATCGAATGTAAACGAATAATGATCGGACAGCCATAATACGGATAATGTTCATCAGTATAAGATGACCTAATATCAGATGACTTTTTGAGCAGTACGTTTATATTTAAAACAAACATGTTCGTGATGGATCATTATTTGAATAATTCTAGGCGGCTCTTCGTACTATAACAATCAAGAATGAGCTTCGGAACGTAATAAATCCTCGTTGTCATCGCAGAAAGACACGGACGGAAATGGTAGAAAAACGCATAGAACGTTTTTTTTTGCTGAACCGAAATGGTTTTAAAGTTTCATAAGTTGTTTATTTCTTTCCTAGGCAAACTGAATCACTCAAAAACATACGAATTGACAATAGTTAACTCAGCATAAGCTTGAAAAACCCATTTATTTGACGAGATGGATCTTTGTATAACTTGACATTCAATTTAGCTTCATAAGCAGATCATCCGTACACATCAATTATTATACGATTATATCATTATACGATTACATCATAGTTACTCACTGACAATCCAACAACTCGTCATTGATACATCAAAATATGGTATGCTCATAGATTAGCTCAAGTTAGGCGTTATCAAGCAGACGCGTCTTGGTGACTGTCTTCCTGGTCTGAACAACTCTGAAAGTTCCATTCATTATTTTAAATTCATATTCATAATGCCAGTGCATGGATACACTTTAAAATAGTTTTACGTAGAAAACCCCTGAACGAGGGGATAACGTTGCCTAATGGTGTTATATTGAGGCCTTACATTCCGCCGAATGTTTCCCATGAGTCCTTAACTGGTAGTGATTAAACTTCAACGTTCGTCTCACATTCCACTAATGCCGGATCATTCATTGCAAACCGGCTGTTGTAATGTACTTGAGAAGATGAACATAATATGCTGCCGGGAGCCCAGCGTTCGCGCTAAAATTATTTCCGCACACGCGCACTATCACCACTTCACTTCACCTCACTGTCATAGCCGGACACTGTCATAACCACTAAAAATCTTTCATCCCACGTGCTCTCTACCTAACGATGATTCAGCCCACACGCATTTTCCACCACTTCAAAATCTGCCACTGTCATATCTGCCACTGTCATTTCAGCGAAACAGGCGTATCAACCTAACAGTTATCACTTTAATGAAACTTCAATAAAAAAAACTAAAAAACGGCATTACGTACCCTACAAAAATACGTATGTTTGCCCCGCGGGTTAGTAATACATACCTTTGCCCCGCGGGTTAGAAACAAGTATTCTAGGTTAGGTTAGGTTGGGCAGGAAAAGTTTCATTAAAGTGATAACCGGTAAAAGGGTACGACTGGTGGCTGATTCTGACGTGGGCTGAAACAGATTTTCGCCGGAATGCCACTGGCAGATATGACAGTGGCTGGTGTAACTGAGGAATGCTATGAATGTTCGCTGTTAAAAAATGGTACCGTAGGTAGGTAGTCGGAACAACTTGGGGCTGATAAGGCAGTTGGCGGAGATGATAGGGTTGATCTGACGTTAGCTATAAAAGAATTTAGCGCCAGGGATAGCGACCCATGCTGCCAACATTCCAAATGCTTGATAATTTGATGGAGCATATTTTTTTAATGAAAAAAAAATCATTTCTACACACGATACTACGAAAGATCGTTATGTCGTACCTGCCTTTCAGTCATCTAGTGGACCAGTTTATATTCGGTCAGCTGACATCAAGAAGAATGCGAATAACAACTCGCATGAGCAGAGATAATAAATTAAGTTTTGTATTTTTACGATAAAATTGTATCATAAACATCTCTGCACACATATATAATGATTCAAATGCAAATGTGATACACATTTGGTTATGCTCGTACAACAACATATAAAGTTATTTCAATCACTACCTCTGCCACCTGCACCAGGTCAAAATTTCGATTACCATATACATTTGCAATGCACATATACGATGCATCTCAGGACGTACAATTTCGGATTTCACCATGAGTATCCGCATCTGCAAGATGCTCTTCCGACCTATACATTGAAGCGCAGTCGCTTGATATAAAGAGTTCACATTATTATCGAGTGGTCCGGGAAAACAATTTTCTGATCTTTCATCATGGTCAGCTGATGTAGTCGTTGGTCTAGATAGTGTCTCGTTGTTGTAGCATTTAAATCCCATACGGTTCACAATGTAGGAAGAGTTTTACGAAGAGCACCTCAAGGAGCATCTACGTGTGAATGTTCGTTACAATCCGCTGAAAAAATAGCTGTGAATATATCCAATCATTGTGTTTTCTGCAAAAAATCAACATACCGACGGAAACACTGGACTGACTTCATCCTCAAGCAGCAAAGTAAGGACGTGCTTGCACCGAACCACAAAGTGCATTAACCGTCGTTAGGTGATATCATATTAAAGTGGATGATAACCTTATCTGCCTTAAAATAACCATCACCGCTTGAAATATTTTCACCGTTTGGTTAACTGATATCAAGACAGGGGAATTATTAATAAGAGACCACTCACCAACAATATGGTAATAAAATGTATATATTAGAATTAAAGAATCATCAGAAAAAAAAATTCAGTCCGTAGTTACGAATCAATACCGGCGACCCTGGAATGCGAGAACGATACATAGCGTCACAGATTCGATTCATGGCTTCCATTTCAAGAAGTTTTTGCATTGATGGTATCACAATAAAACAATTAGATATTTTAATAATTCCCTAAACAATATCAGTTGTGTAGTGAATATTTAACCGTGGGGAAATTGGTCGACGAAATCAGATAGAAACATTTTGGCGAGACCCGCTCTCATTCCCATCTTCATAATTATTTTGTGTGTGTGTGTGGGTGTGGAAGGGGTTGTTGGTTTCCAGATTTGAATGGGCTAGGAAATGAAAAGCGTACATCCAATGAAGTCGAAAGTTGGAGGTTCTCATCGCATTAAGGGAAAAATATATCAGCTATATCTTAACTTCATGGGAACTAAAATTTAATTATACAAAACATACGACGAGATGATTAAATTTACGTATACAATATTACAACGAGATGATTGAATTGAATTGCACAATACATACAAGGAGATAATTACACTCAATCATACAATACTGCAATGATATAATTAAATTCGTGAATACAATACAACAACGAGATGATGAAATTCAATTGTACAATTCATGAAACGAGAAGATCAATTAAAATTATACAATGCATGCAACGAAATGATTAAATTCAATTATGCAATACATACAACGAGTTGATTAATTTGGACACTTATTGGTCGATGACATCGTGTATATGGAATAATCCCCTTCCCAGTGTGGGAAACATTTCTCATACCCTGCCAACTAAGACATTCCATTGTTAACCCATGTCTGTTTGTGTTTCGATAGTGAAGGAACCCTGGTGTCGTGGTTTGGCATTCCTGAGGTGTGATGGTAGGGTAACCCCCCCCCTCCTTTTCACCCCCCCGGTCTTTCAGACCGCTGGACCCAGCCTCCTTTCTCTCAAATCACTTCTAGACTTATAAACAATTGAGAATGAAGTAATGCAAATAAGTATCTATTAAAATAAATATCTATGTTGAAGATGATGAGGTTATTATAGTAAAGTAGCTAGATTTAATCTTTCGAGTGGAAGTGTTAAACCGTGTTCGGAGTCATGAAGGGAAATAAGCCTACCAACGTAACCGTTAGATGGCGTTGGTTGCCGAAAGACTGGCTTCCCCCATTCTGAGGGGGCTCTTGTTTGTTTGTAATTCAGTGCGGGTGGACGTGCACTGCCGAACTCCGAGCGAAATACGGATAACGCTCAAGATCTTCAAAATGATAAGTTTAAACTAAGACCGTAAGACTAGTTTAGTAGTCAGTGACGCAACGATCGTCGTAGACTTACCTACTGTTAGGTAGGGAATTATTTGTAGTTAGCTCTAGCAACTGCAGCTACACCGTAGACGTGACAGTTTGTTTTTAAGATGATGACGGCATTCGATTTGAAAACCTAAAGGTAAACACTTGAATTAAGATACCAATGCCCCAAATATCACCAGTCTGGATTTTGGGTTTGAAGTCTTAAGATATCTAATCCATAACATGTTCAATATATGTATTTGAAAGCAAGTAAATATGTTGTTAAAAGAAAGTAAAAAGGTCGGGTAAATAAGCGAAGGTGAGAAAAACCCATCCACACGGTACTTTCGAACCGGATCAATGTTGTACAGAAAGGCAACTCTGGATTGCAAATTGTTTAAATAGGACAGAAGTTGGCTCCTCAAGACAATTTGTAGTTCATTTATTGCTAAAAGATGGCTATTGACCATCCGATTTGAATTTAAAGTCAAATTTAAATTGGATGAAGTCAGAAAGAAGTTAAATGGCATCACTGTTGAGTGAAAAATATTCAAAAAGGACAAAAGTATGCCCTCAGAATATTTTGTGCTCCAGGATGATAAAACAAAGCTATTGATCACCCAATTTGAATTGAAAGAAATTTTTGGGTGAGATTAAGAAGTTGTGATGAGCTCTTGGCATGCAAAATTGGCTTGAATATGTTTACAGTTTGTGAAAACACAAATTATGGGACAAGGTAAGTTCTTATTTAGAAATAATTTGTGAATTTTAAGTGTGCAAGATTTCTTGAAGTAGCTGCATTGTTGTGAAATTAGGTTTTAGGACTGAAGTGGTCCTCAAATTTTTAAATTTTACGTTGTACCATTGTAGCAAAGAAGTGACTTTACAGTTTAGCTGAAAAGGACAAAGTAGTCCTTGAGTTGAATTACATTGTTTCAAGACAGCACAGGAGTGACATTGCAAATTAACTGAAAAGGGCAAAGTAGTCCTTGAGTTGAATTGCATTGATTCATGACTGAAAGGTGATAATTTTCCGGTAAACAATTCTCAAGAACTGCGGCAGGAGTGATTGACAAATAACGGGCGTTATTGTTGCCAGTCTATTCTTGCTAGTTTTTCTTGTGAATTTTTAACTGAAAATTAGTTACCAGGTATAAAATTCAACGACAATAAATATTGTCTATAAGATGACTAGAAGCGCAGAATTTCAGCGACTGGTGGCTTTGCGTACCCGCTTGCGAAGCAAAGTCACTAAGTTAAAAAACAAAATTGAAGCTTGTTGTGAACATGTCCCATTCAGTGAGGCAGAGAATTTAGACAAGCTGACTTGCTACGTTACCACTGCGGGAACATGTTTAGAAGAAGCACATGCACTGCATAGGCAGATGCTTGAAGAAGTTGATAGGGATGATAACTTTCCTCAAGAAGAAAAAATTCAAATTGAGGATGAAAATGATGATTCATTGCAACCCTTG
The DNA here is from genome assembly GCA_016164225.1 of Gammarus roeselii. Taxonomy (NCBI): domain Eukaryota; kingdom Metazoa; phylum Arthropoda; class Malacostraca; order Amphipoda; family Gammaridae; genus Gammarus; species Gammarus roeselii. Next base: position 8,714 of record SDVV010045801.1, read on the forward strand.
ACTATCACCTTAGCAAAGGTCAGAAGATTAAGAATGGAAGTGCAGCCAGCACCAAGTAGTGAAGCTGCTGCATCAGTAAGCAATTCTTCCTTAAGAAGTGTGAGAGTCAAGCTACCTACTCTAGAGATGCTGGACTTTGGTGGAAACATACTCATGTTCACCTCATGCTGGCAAAGTTTCAGAACCGTTCATGAAAATGATGAACCGGAACCTTCTGAAAAGTTTCAATACCTGCAAAGCAAGTTAAAGGGTGCTGCAAAAAATACACTGGCTGGGTTTGCTCCAACAAATGAGTCCTACCCACTAGCAGTTGCAATGCTGAAGAAGCTGTACGGGAACGAAGATCGCACAAGGATGGCACATTTGGATGCACTTGATGATCTTCCAGCTCCTGCTGACTCAACTTCATCTCTGCAAGAGTATAAGCACAAGGTGGAAGTAAACCTTTGCCATCTGAAGACAGCAAGGGTAGACCTCAATGATTGCAGGCACTGTTCCTCAATAACAGCACACCGGATCTGGCGCAAACTACCGTCAAGGATCAAAGAAGAATGCAGTAGGGGCAGAGACCCAGATGCTGCATGGAGTTTGGCAAAATTCCGAGATGCACTCATGTCTGAGATCACTAGACTTGAGAACTGTGAGACTAACTTCAAACCACAAGTAAACGGAGGCCGGAAGCCAAACTATCAAGGAAGTTCAAGGAGTAATTCCAATGGACACTATCCCAGACCACCTGATGGAAACAAACGAGGACCCCAGTCAACTCTGGGATCCTTCCAAGTAGGAACATCAGGATGCACATTTTGCGCTGAAGATCATTCTCTCTATCGCTGTACAAGGTATGAAACAAATGAAGAGAGAAAAACTCGGGTATCAGAATTAAGATTGTGCTTCAAATGCCTGAAGTCTGGTCACCGTTCTGCTGAGTGCCCTGAGAAGGCACCATTCTGTAAGAATTGCAAGATCACCGGACATCACGGTGCACTCTGTTTTAAAAGAAACAAAAGTCGACAAAGTGACGACAAACTAGCAAACAATACAAAGTCTACAGCTGCACTAGCTGCCAGTTCTGTGGGAAACGCTCCCACTAGTGTAGCTACAGTGAATGCACTGGCAGCTGGGTGTGGTAAGGCGACCGCCCTACCGACAGCTTTGGTTAGTTTGAAAACAAAGGATGGTATAAAACTTGTGAGAGCCCTGTTTGACCAAGGGGCTCAGAGATCCTTCATCAAAAAAGGAATCTTGAGGGATGATGACACTACATGTCGACACACCACCCTGACAATTGACGGTTTCAACAGCAAAGGAACTGAAGAACT
>SDVV010045802.1:0-10034 GCA_016164225.1 Gammarus roeselii
AGTGCAATCGATATTAGACCAAAATTAATTTTTTGTATAATAACTTAGATTCGGATGAAAATGTACTCTCTATATTTTCAGACTGCCGAAAGGCATTTGATAGAGTTGACTATACTATTATACTATCCAAGTTACGCTTCCATAGTGTATGTGGACTGGCATTGGATTGATTACGATCGTACCTTTGCAATAGATAACAATTCACTGTTATAAGCGACTGTAAATCAAATCTTCAAAATATTAATCATGGCGTCCCTCAATGTTCAATTTCTATGCCTCTTTTGTTTCTTATTTTATTAATGATCTTCCAAACTCCTGAAACCTGTCAAAGTGCATCTTTTTTGCGGTGATAGTATCTTGTCAGCCTCCTTTTCTGAAACGATATGGAAATCACGATAGAAATTAACCATGAATTAGTATTTCTATATAAATAAATTACATTCACATACAACCGTAACATTGTTATAATTTTGTTAGAAATGGGAAACACTAATAATAGGTGGATTACATTAAGTTTCTCAGGATGCATCTCGACCGTCATCTGACATTCAAATATTATGTATATTATATCTCAACTAAATTAGGCAAATCAATTTGTATCCTGTATAAATTAAAATGTTTTCTTCCACCAGAAGTTCTCAAAATAATTTCTATTTCACTAGTTCAACCGCATTTCTACTTTGGAATTGAAGCTTGGTTTGCAAGTCATAGAAATGTTACGGATAAAATGGTAGTCATGCAAAAGAAAGCATGTAGAGCTATAAATAACCGCTCATATCCAGGACACACAAGTATTCATTCCAAATCTAAGAATATTCATAACCTTGAGGACCTTTGCTGCCTCCAAAGACTAGCCTATATGTATAAAACTGTTCATCTGGACCATGATAACAAGGTTTAATAAAGCTAAACCTCAATTCGCCATTAGCTAAATATAGAGGTGTCAATTCGTGGAATTTTATTCCAAGTATAATCGAATCATCAATTTCATTATTCAATTTTTTAATCGAAGCTCAAACAACATTTTGTCCCACGATGTTAATACAGTTAGCCAAACTATTGCCAACCAGATCCATTATGTATCATATTGCCGGTATTTTAGTTATTTTCAACACTATAGTCGTTTTCGGTATAAAATAGATATACTAGTTTAGGTTAGGTCGATGTAAGGATAGGTTCAGGCCCTGATAGGTTGCTCCTAAAGCATTTCGCGTCTTCGAGCCCACAGTCTGTTTCTGCTTATAAACTTTGTTTATAATCTTTCTAAACATTTAACCAGGTTTATTTATATTCTGCTTGGTTGGTGTTAGCCAAAATGGTAAAAATTGTAAACAGATGTGGTTTCAAAGTGTTTCAAAGTGCTTATGCTGTTAAGTTTCATGGTCAAAAGTCGATCCAATGTAATTTCTCATCATTCATGTTCAACATAGTGGTTTATGTTTACATGTCGAGAAGAAGGCTTGGGGTGAGATCTGTGAGTAGTGTTATTGTGGCGTCGAGTGATCTTAAGCCATTTTGTTTGGTCACTGGGATGCAGTAGTTCCCATTATTGAGCCTTAATTATTTATGGACGTTGTGCATGCAGAGTAGTGAACACTGGTGTGTAGGCAGGCTCGTCACTGGTGTGTAGGCAGGCTCGTCACTGGTGTGTAGGCAGGCTCGTCACTGGTGTGTAGGCAGGCTCGTCACTGGTGTGTAGGCAGGCTCGTCGTGTGTAGGCAGGCTTGTCACTGGTGTGTAGGTAGGCTTGTCACTGGTGTGTAGGCATGCTCATCACTGGTGTGTAGGCAGGCTTGTCACTGGTGTGTAGGTAGGCTTGTCACTGGTGTGTAGGCAGGCTCGTCACTGGTGTGTAGGCAGGCCCGTTACCCTATATATGGTTTGCGCCGAGCAATTAGTCATGTTAGCTATCAAGTTCCTGAAATGGTGAACACTTATGTTTGAAGTGTCAATTGAATAAGGAACCGTCTGGCTCTCCTTGAAAATGATTTTTGTTAATGCTCATGGTCGACCAAAAATATGTTACACATTACAGAGCACGATTAAATCCGAATACGTTATGTGTACGATTTGAATATGCATCATTTTCAGCTTATAATCCTAAGATTTACTTTGTATTAGTTTTGAAAACAATATCTTTTAGATGTTATCCACAAACAGCGATATAAAACCGCACTCTCTCTCCTGATTGTCCACCATTCAGTGCAGAATTTCAGTAGTGATGCATGCAAGCCTCTTATCAAAGCCTTTTCATTAATTATCTCAATGTGGGTGGCTTGCTGAGGTGGACGTTTACTTATGAATGGCAATGAAGGAAATTATCGTTAATAGCTATACCTGGAAAACATGTGGACCACATCAGGGTATCTCAATACGAGATATGAATTATCGTCAAACCTATCATGCAGGGATGATTAGATTCTAGGCATGGGCATTCGTCGTGCCATCTTATTACAAACAAATTCCTGGTTAATTTGGCCATTGATCAATGAAAAGTGTTTAGAATGTGTCGAGTTTGCTCGTGTACATTTCACCATTTAGAGTGACTGTTGTTCTGTCTCTTGCCTCGAAGAAACAATGCCCAGTGAACCGAAAGTGAATTATTCCTGTTTTGGTGCAATTGTTTTCTGCTAATAATTTGAATTTTGTTTGGGGCAACATTTGGTAGATTTGGAATAACATGAATACAATATAAACATTATTGAATTTTGTACTACCATATATTTTTAGTTTTTTCTACAATAATGTTTAGCTTAACGGCATCCTGACATGTGAAACATTTTTTTGGCGGTACTGTAGATGATGCTCATGGTGTGTTGGGTAGTGGATGACATGTGTGTCCTATTAACTAAGTATTCGTTTATTAATTAAAAACCTGTCCTCTTCCACCATTGCATGATCTGAGGGCTGAAGACTGATCGAAGCACCAGTGTTCCTTTCACATATGACGATGTCCCGTACACTTTGGATCATTACAGTTCCAATCGCCTTTCAGTACGATATTTCCACAGACATTTGCAATCGACGTATTTATGATATTCAAACACATTGTAAGCTTTTCAAAGCTAAACGCTTGTGGACTCATGATGAGGGTCCTACATGTCCTCGAAATCAACGAAAGACTCTCAACTTACCCTGTTTCATCTCCTCGCTGGTGGGATGGCGTCATGTGAGTCGTCGCTGCGGTGATAATTTGGACACTGCCTGTGCGCTGTTCCAGAATCTGGCCCACAGACACTTTCATGACATCAGAGACACACCATTTTTTTTTGTAAGACAAAGTGAGCAATCTCCATCGTTCCTCTGCTACAAAGCGTCATGTCCAGCTTTGATCCTAACACTAATTCCTGTCCCACATGAGGTTATCCCTACGTGCGTCTGCTTTGTGCGATGCAGTGTGGCAAAGGGACATAAACATACAACCCGTAACTATGTGCTGGGGTCCAGTGCACAGAAGTATTCCACACGGGTGGCAGCTATAACACTCTCCACAAGGCCCGTTAGCCGGTCACCCAAAGTGTCGGTGGGTATTAAGGGTTTCAAGCGGTGCCCCGGCCCCGGTTTTTACCGCCGCTAGTGGAAACCGGAGCTAATCAACAACAATAATGCAATGGTCAGACTAACCACCAAAACCGTCAAGCATTGCTCCTGTATTAAAAATTATTCAGTCAACAGCTAGACTGTCTAAATAGAAGTTCAATAATTAGATATGTTTTCTGATTCGTTCTCAGACGCGTTCAAATGCCCCAGACACTGGACCTACTCGGTTGACCGAGCAGTAGTCCTCCGTTTCGACCACCTTTCAGTCATACTAATTGAATGCATTTTGTATTAATTGAACTTGAACGTTTCAGTACAATTACACAGAGTTGTTTGTGAACATCATACGAGCATCATCTGCACTACTTTGTGTGAATGCATTTTACTTCTTTATCACGAAAGTTACATATTTTCAATGCATTTCTAGTTTATAATTAAATCTGTTTACAGAATAATAAATGTCACAATAAGTTATTTTTTCATATCCCTTCAAAGCAGGTTCTCCCCGTTCTATCTCCCTAATTATCTCCATTTATGGTAACAAAGCAATCATTTTTCACGAAAATCTGTCCTGTATATGCTGACTATCTGGCAGCTGTCACATTTTAAGATATTTTGTTGTTGATATCTGATAACAACTTTCTATTCCAGGCCGGATCCAGCAAAGCATAATACGGAGTTTGACATCTTCCCAGACTTCGGCATTCCAATCCGCGTCAAGCTCCGCATGCAGATGAATGTCGTCCTGGACCGAAACGAGGCGTTGAACCGCGCCCGACACTTTGATCTCATCTTCCCGGTGTTTTGGTTTGAGGCGGGCATCGACAGCCTGCCCCCTGACCTTGCGGGGAGCCTTCGAATGGCGCATAATCTTCCATCACTTGCAAAAACCATCGTTATGGGTCTGTGTGGGCTACTCACAATCATCTTTTTCATCGTACTTTTAGCGCTAGTCATCTGCAGTTGGCGCAATAGCGATCATGATAGTTTGAGAAGTCACAGCAGTACGCAAGTCACTAGCCGTACCACACCAGACTTCGATGGGAGCCATTTCAACAGCGGTGACCGAGAGGCTTTTTCACCTGATATTGACGAAGTAGAGGGGTTGCTGAACAATGGAACCTACAAGTCATTTGGACGACCTCAGAGTTTTGTTACAAACGATATTCCCGTGATGATTATTGACCATCACACCTTACTGCCTCCTTATAAGATTGCTAAAGAAAAATCACACGTGTCTGATCGGTTCAGAGGCGTCTGCAGTTCTTTTGATAGAGATGATTTGGATTTAGCAGCTGAGCAAATCAGCAAAACCAAACCTTCAACAGTTGATCATGACAGTCCTGAAATTTTTGAAGCTAGTAATGATTACCCTCCATGCTACGAGATTGCCTCACTTCCCGGGGTTTTTCCTTCATCTTCGGATTCAAGTTCTTCTTCTGTGTCTGTATCTGCCGACGTTCATCATTCTGCCTCATACCTTGATGTCAGAAAACTTGAAAACAATTCGTCAATTCTAACAAGTGAACACGAGATCACTCTCACAAATCATCAGTCTCCAATTGATTTTCCCATTGAGAACACATCACCTCTCAAAGAACATGACGTGCGTCATGAAATTGACCTTAACCCTGTGATAGTTTATGCCAAGCCAAAAGTTGTCAGTGAATCCTTGAAACAAAGAGAAAATTTGCCTCAATTAGACATTACCCCGACTGGGCACGCAGATGAAGTTTATTTGATTGGAACCCCACCTGTCTACAGTACTGTAGAACATTGCACAAATAATGAGCCACCTCTAGCAACGTCATCTCCGCATGAAACTGCTGAGGAGATCCAATCTTCCCTTATAGAGAAAGCTAGACTATCTACAGTGGAACCAGGCGCATCCAATGGGAGACCTCCGCCTCTGAGCATAACCAATGATATCTGTTGTACTGATCATGACTTACTACGTAAGAGAGACTGCAGATCTCGGGCTTCAAGCCGTTCATCTAGTAACAAGCCCGGCCCTTTAGCACTACTCGAATCTGATCTCTAACAAACGCTTGTCTGTTATACTGATGTATGCTGGTCGTGTAATCATGACGCAAATTGGGTGGAAAAAAACATGAACAGTGAAATGATTCGTTCATTGTTCTAGTCCTGTAAATTGAATAAGACTGAATTCTAACATTCCAAGTGACAAAACTCCGTAAGACTCTGATGAAGGGCATCTAATTCATTCCATTCTTCAGTTGTCGTAACAATTAATTTTTGCTCAGGAGGATTTTTGTATTTGATTTACGATCATAGGTTATATTGGTAAGTGATTTTATGAATAAGTCGTGAATGTATACTCGTTTCTCCTTCCTATTAGGGTTTAAAATATTAAACTTTCTGTTTAGTGTTACCAAATATGTAAACTTGGGTCTGTATTTTTATTTGTTGGTAGGCTTTCTAACGTTCTTAGATTATATACTCATGATTAAATGATAACTTCAGAAAAACTTCCGCGGGATCGACTCTAAAACAGATGTCGTAAACGAAATGTACACTGTTTGCAAGGATGGGTGGATTTGGAGGCGGGTTGATGTTGGAAGTCGCGGGCTTGAGATTAAATTGAACACAAGGTGTCGTATTTGCGTCCGCTTGCAGTTGATTGAACGTAAAGATTATTACTACTTATATTCACGGTTGCAGAAGAACATTTTAGTTGAAAAACAAATGGAAAAAAAATATTCTGGTCATAATACAAATTTGCAATCATCTTCTATATCTAGACATGATTATTAGGTTTCTTTAAATCATGATAATTATTTCTCTTCCTGTGTAGCGCACGATGTGATTTGTATTTTATTTCATGTCGAGACCGCTCAATCCAGCATTGCCATACTGTCTGTTGGATGCCTTCAAATCCAGCTTTTTGAAACTGGATTTTTTTAATCAGGCTTTTAAATTTTTTTGTTCATATGAATTCTTCCCATCATGAATAAAATTATTGCCTTCAACAAACATCAAACTTAGATGCAAAAATTTAGTATAAAATGATAGCATTATAGTATGATGAATTGAGCTATTGATGATTAATTTTTTCGCTGATTACATAATGATGTTGTTAGGTTTATACGAGATTTTATAGTTCCGTACTTTCTAGTCTTGTTGCAATTAGATTAATGGCGCAATATTTGCAAGCAAATTCACTAGTGCCTGATATTCATAATAATAAATTTTTATTCATGTCTATCAAGTCATCGTTTCGAAAGACTGAAAATATTTTCAAAGTTGCGCTATGACATCCATAACTAACATTTTTTCCGTTTCCGATATTTTTTGCTGAATTTGCAACTTCATCTTGTTGATATAATGCCTAGACAATGTTATACTTCCTACAAAATATAGTTATCAGTCTTCATAACGATGGTTATTCCATGTAACGGTTTAAGAAGAGCAGAACGTTTACAAGACCTGCCGTTGGCCTTATCAACTTAGATTCGTGATTCGTTTTGGCGCATGTTTGGCTTTACTTTGTTTAGGCAAACTTCGTTTTCATATTGAGGCATATCCCAATGTTTTGTTCTATCATTGTTTTGGACGGTCGATAATAGATGGCATGAGATGGACGGTACCGATTTAAAAAATCCGTTTGGCTAAATCCCCAATGACCGAACACTGGATGGACTCGAAGCGCCAAGGCTTTGGTCGTCGTAACTCAGTTTTCATTGAATAATTCTGACCACAAACAATTCTCACTGTCATTCCGACAATGAACTTTACAGTTTAATGATTCCCAACTTGATCTGAAGTAGTCAGTACGACATGCGTTCTCTGCTCGAGTACTCCGGGAGTTCTGGTACTCCCGAATTTTTGCCTCTATTTGAGGAAATTCTGAATTTTGCGTTTTCTTGACATGCCCTGCTCTTTATCGATAGTTTGCTGAATGCCTTTTCCCTTCCGATAGAAGTAATACTGTTAAGACACCACATGTCTGGATTAAAACAATCCTACAGCGGTTGTGACGAATGCTGCAGAGGGATGATTGGATCTTGTATGTTCACTATCAAAGAACGCATAGAGAGTTTTAAAATGCGCTGAACTTCCCTCAAAACAACATTATCAAGATTTGTTGAATAGAACTAGTCAACCAAGAAGTTACTGCGCCCTGTAGGTTTACTTTCTTGAAGTTGAATTTTTATATGGCTGATATTAAGTACAGGGGCGTCATGGTTTCCAGTCGTGTGTGGCTCGTTGTCACCTACTTTTCAAATGGTAAGGTTAAACTCTTGCCCAAACTGCAAGGAAAAACATCACAAAATGATTGCCCTCTTTAATGTTATCTTCCACCACCTCAAGGTGAAAGTAACAAAGAATAACCTTGTTAAGCCTATGAAGCAATCACTAAGTAGGATGTGTTGGAGGAATCATCGATAGCGAGAATAAATGAGATTATTCGGTTAGACTATAATCGATGGAATGACTGTCTACATTAAATTATTTAATTTTACTGATTATTACGAGTCCGATCGGTCACAGGAAGGAGATGAATTCATACAAATGGGGAAACTTATAGCGGTGTTGACCTAATGTTTGTGAGTAAAAAAATTCGTTACGTTCATTGAGAATGTAAGACGCTTGCCCACATTTTTTTCTTCCTGAATTTACATTTTAGATTTTAGTTTAGTGATCATATTTGATTTTGCTTATCACACAAAGGGATGATCATGTCACATTAAGAATCGACCATGTCACATAACGTCATGTCACGTAACCCATTCTCAACGAACTATATATATCCTAATTTTACCATGTATATAATTAATATGTTTTTCTACTTGTAAGTGGAAATAATTAATACGTATTTCTAGCTTGTGAGTGATTTTTATAAAAATACCACTCAAAAAGTTGTTTTTCTCCGAGAACTTTTTAATCTGATGAGTTACTATTGATATTGAAGTTATTCTATTCATAACCTGAACCCACACAATAGAAGGTTGAGCAGCACGCACTGTGGCGTAGACATTCGCACAGCGTCCCACGCTCCACAACGCTCCACACTCCACAGTGCCCCACGCTCCACAACGCCCAACACTCCGCAGTACCCCACGCTCCACAACGCTCCACACTCCACAGTGCCCCACGCTCCACAACGTTCCACACTCCGCAGTGCCCCAGGCTCTACAACGCTCCACACTCTGCACTGCCCCACGCTCCACAACGCTCCACACTCCACAGTGCCCCACGCTCCACAACGCCCCACGCTTCCCTAATGTCGTCGGAAGATCATATTATCAAACACGCTTATCTTCGACGGTATATCGTAGTTATGTGATTGTGCTTGGACGATAACCGAAGTTTATCGGATTACTAAAGTCGAATCGCCGTCTGGGACGACCGTCGGTTAGTTTAGTAAATTCAACGGATAACAATTATGGAATGAATTAGGAATAGAAAATGAATATGAAAATTACCGTTTAACTTTCGAGAATTTATAGACAATTATCCTACGATCAACGTGTGTGTCTCATGTGAGTATGTTTTTTCTTAGCTGTTAGTCCCCGAGCTGGTAGAAAGTTATCGTTGATTGTCGGGTAACTATAAAAAAGTAACGCTTTCTTTAACGGAAATGCGGATGAAAATAGATCAATTGCAATAATCAGTGGATTCATCTCTCATTGACAGACCAGTCTGTTATCAGTAATTAATGTATGAGCACGTTATTAGCAGAAGGTAACATTGATGGTCAGCCAACGCCAAATTCTAGATCAAGTAGGTGATCCGCGCTTGTTAGGCATATTATACAGAGATAGCTCAGTTTGATAGCTCAGTCTAACACAAGTGGTCATATTTTTGTTCGGGAGAAAATGCTAGAAATTGAGAAAAATGGTAACCGTTAGTGGTAAATAAGATAAAATAAATTCACGTCATTTGTACCTCGGAGATTACTTACTAAACCGAGAGATTTTTATATCGCTAGCCTGAAAGTAGATAAAAGAATATCACTATTACCTTACATCACTATTACCTTGCCCACACAACACAGTGCCCCACGTTCCTCTGCACCCCACGCTCAACAGTGTTTCACGCTGCACAGCGCCTCACGGTTCGCAGTTCCTTATACCGCTCTACAGCGCCTTATACTCCACAACACTCACTTTCCACAACACTCCTCGCTCCACAACGATCCACGCTCCATAGCGCCCCTGCTTCACAGCGCCCTTCACTCCACAGCATTCCATGCTCCACAGCTGAAGCCTCTCTACAGCGTTCCAGACTACGCAGTGGCCCACACTCTACAGCGCCCCACTCTTCATTGCGTCTCACGTTCTACGGCGCCCAACGCTCCACGGCGTCCCAATCTCTCCAGCGTCTTTCACACTACTAGACTCACATTCCACAATGTCCCACGCACTAGAGCGACACACATTCCACAGCGCCTCACATTACCCAGCATTCTGCGTTTTTCAGCCCATCACGTTCCAAAACGTCACAAGTTTCATTGCTTCCCACACTACTCA
>SDVV010045803.1:0-10034 GCA_016164225.1 Gammarus roeselii
TAATTGATTGTCTATGTGAGATCGTCGTTTAGAGTATTTGCCGTGATAAACTTTGCAAAGGCTCCAATCCTCTTCAACGGTCATACCAGTAACGACAAACGAGACCTGATCATAATTGAAGATATTTAATTTCTCTTCATCTTTAGCCGCGGCAAGCGGTGCTGTGTCCCAGTAACGAATGATGCGACACAACACGGTCGGCGCGTGTTGCGCCATGTCGCGCCATGTTGCGCCGTGTCGCACAGTCTGCCCCTGCCTCAATCGTGGCTGTTCTTCTCCCAACTTCAGTCGCGCCGCCTCGGCCCGACACTCGCTTAGTGTCTCCAATACTTCATAGGCCGATAAAATTAGTGAACCGCACGACTTGTCCTGGCCAGGAGGGCGTGATTGGGAATGCGCCCCGCAAACACGCGGGTTAAAGCTAATGTTTGGGTTCCGACGATGAGACGAATACTTGGTAAGGGGAGCGTTTTTTTCAGGATAATTTTTATCTGATTTGACTTGATACGTTATACAGTAAATGTTATAACCAGGCTTTTTTTAGTATTGTAATTCAAAACCAGTCTATTATACGAAGGCGACATATGTAACCTTCCAAGCGCTGTTTTAGAGCACGCAGCGCAGATCATGGTGTGCAAATGATACGCTCGGTTATTCGGTCACTTCGGCTTTGAAAATTTCGATTTCAAATTAATTTATCGATTTCCTTGTATGGGCATGACAATATTCAATGAGTCTCACACCCACTTGAAAACAACCAAAATCATGTCATAGTTTGTAATTAATTGAACGTGGCCACCGGTCAAGTGTGCTTTCTACCTCTGGAAGCAGATTCAGAAGCAAGATCGAGTCACCCAGAAAACAGATGGCCAATTGCAAGAGGCACCTCACGAAAACATCTCATGCACTTACATTCATCAAAATTTTGCCCTTTATCGCTATAGGGTCTGACCAGGACACAGAAACACACACTTAGCGTCAAGAATGAGGTCTGAGATCAGTGGCAGCAGCAGTGCCCTACAGCTTTCACGGGTTCATCCCTGCGACGTCGTAATCGCAGGAGCCTTGCCCACCTACGTCCATCTCGTTTCTCAACAAAACGAAGGGGAAACAAAATAACGTGGGTGGGAAATGTCCCTGTAATTACGATATTGGGGAAGCGCATCAAGACCGAGACAAAATTTATCCATTCACAACCATTCTGCTCTCACGTCTAGCCATTGTACGTTCACTCGCTGCCTTCACACTTTAGTCTCTCCTCCCTAAAATCTGTTTCATGCCATCCATCCACCCCAACTTCGGGCTTTCTCTAGGGTTACCACCACTCATTTCTGTTTTCATCACCCCTTTCTCCAATCTCCCTTCATCGTTCTTCTTCATCATGCGTCTGAATCATCTCTGAACACGAGAATCTATTCTGTCCTCCAACTTCCTCACTATTCTCGTTCTTACGGGAAAACAACTTCATTTTTGATCCTGTCCCTCAAGGTCACTCCAGCCATGGTTCTCATACGTGTCATCTCAAACACATTCAACTTCAATTTCTCTTCCGCTCCAGCCTAACACGTCACATTACCGTAGACCACAGTTGAGACAACTTCTCCCAATTACAACTCTCGTTTTGCTTCCATACCCAACGCCCTGTAGCCCATTACACCCTTCAGTGCACTAAGCTCTTACACCCTTCGTCTGCGATTCCAACTCCGTTACCAGTAGTTCAATCTTTTCCACATGAAAAGCCAGGTACTATAACATTGACCTTTCTCTAATAACTCTCTTTTTAGGATGTCACTGATTCTGCTCTCGTTGACATTCCTCGACTTTCTCATTACTTTACTTATACCCACGTTAAAACGTAGCTTCCTTGTCGCACACGCTAGCAAACTCCGAAACTAGGGTACACAACTCCCGCGAGTCCGGCCAGTGTCGTATCGTCCGCGAACAGTAACTGACTCAAATTCAAACTCCGCCCATATGCTCCTATAACAGCTCTAATCCTTGACCCATTCCCCTTGCTTTAAGGCATCTTTGACCACTCCACCCATGTAGAGATTTAACTGCCAAGGAGACGCAACGCAACCTTGTCCTAGTCCCGCTTTCTTTGTGAACAAAAAATACTCGACTCGCTTCCCACTCAGACACATGCTCTGCTGCCAACATAGAAACTCTGAACCGCTTTCAACAAATGACCAGATACTCCATACAAACAAAGAATCCTTGTCGACCCTATCGTAGGCCTTTTCCAGATCCACGTAGGCCCAGATCACAACTTTTTCCTTCACAAGGTACTTCTCACAGACTTATCACACTTCCAAGTCTGGTCAATTCGACCTCTAACACTCCGAAAACCATATCGTTCCTCGCTGATCACAGCAACCGCATCCTCTCGAATCCTCTTGATTAGCATTCTTCCGCGTGTTTACCAGCAATCCACAACAAACTAATGCCTCTTGAGTTGCACCATTCATTTTGAAGTCTTTTCCCATATACAGCGGAACAATGCAAGCACTAACGACAGTCCTTCGGCCCCACACCCGACACAAACTACAGATTCAGTTGCCTCGCCAACTTATCGACAATCGGTATTTCACCCCTCTTTAGGCACTCAGTCGCAACACCGTCCAAACGAGGGGATTTTCCTGCTCTCATCATCTCTACCGCTTCCTGCACTTTTTCATTAGCAATGCTTGTAACAAGTCTTGCTCCTACACAGGCATCCGCGCACCACCACCCACAGCAACAATGTCAGTCTCTCTGAAATACTCGGAATCCAACAACTTCATACGATATTCCTATTCTACAACTGGAACCGACCGTTTACAATTTTTACCACCATCTCCTTCCGTGTCCCTCCCTTCTTAACCTCATCACCTCTTTCAGAACATCGTTATGCTGTCATTAAAATTGTCACACAAACGCCAATCCCAATCTAGAATCAGCGTCCCGCTTTGACCTCCTCACTACGTCATCTCTTTTCTATTTTCACTAATGTTGTCATTGAACCTCGCACGCAACCAATTCTTAAAAGTCTCGCCTTTTGCCCCTCTATAACACCATGCTGTATTGTTCTCCAAAACCCTAAATACACTCAATCAGACTAATCACAAAGTGCTCCCTCTCCACGTCGCTCCGCACACAACTTGATTTGTAATCCCCCACAAGCGCTCTTTTAAACTTTACTTAACCGTCAGTCATGTCAATATAGCGAACACTTCGTTTTCGTGTCCAACCTTCAACCACGCCCGACTTCCTCCCACTAATCTCACTCATAGCCAACACATCTAACTTCTTCTCGTGCAACTTGTCCATCTCTCTGCTCTTTGCTACATTCCTAATACGACCATGAATATCTAGCTACCCTTAATACATGCAATTGGGTTAGCGATAGCCTCTAAACATTATATCTCTGTTCAGTCAGGGGGAAAAATGACTTCTAAACTTATTCAAGTGAAAATGTTTATGATATAATTAACAATCTTTCAAGTGGAATACGATTTTTTTTTATGTCAACTTATTTACGATGTATATACTTGACAATGACATTCGGTCACTAATTAGACGAAATTGTTACCATCGAATCACGATCACCTGTTATTGCGCTATGTCCTGCTCATATTGCTCATACATTAGATTATACAATTATTAGGTCCTTTTTTTATTGCTCATACGTCAATGATATTATTACTCATTGCCAATACTGCTCCTGCAATAAATATTGTGAACTTTGGCATCGTTTAAGGGGTTGTTTTTATGCCTTTACCATGTAGAAGTTGACTTCAACTATAGGCATTGCCACTTCCGTTTTAAAGCAGCTTATGCTTGATCTGTTTGGCCGAATACGAAAATAACTTACCGCTAGATTTAGCTTGCGAGAGCGAATTGTTTTTACTTCTGAAAGTATGGAGCGTTAACGACCTTTTTTCTTCGCCATACTGGATCGCAGTGGTCGACTGCCGTCAGTAACGAGGTCATGGTCGATACAACGTTGACCTGGAAAGAATTTGAGAGAGAAATATCCCAAATAATCAACTCACGAATGTTATTTAACACTCACCGCGAAAACTACAGCATGGAAATTTTTGTATACGATTTCACATATTTTCCACCGCCTGTCAATGTTACTTATTTCTGTTTTTGTTCATGGACGACTATCTGAGACAGTTTTAGTCTATTTCACAGGGCAATGCAGAAGAGCTGAACCGTGGCAGATTTTTTTTTGCTGAATTAAGATAAGATGGGGACAAGACATTTCATAAATGTTGCTAACAAATGTGGTGAATCAATGTTATATACAGAGCAATCGATTTGCACAAAACATCTTATTGTTGAGGCAATACAAATCATCATAGAATTTGATCTAACACAATTGTTTCTTTAAACAATACATTAGTCTTTGTGTACCCGCCATTCATCTCGTATAGTCAGGCTGCTATAACGGCGCAAATTTCTGTAGTGAATTTAGAACAGTTACACAACGGGTATTTTCGGGACAACAATTTAATTTGACTCTTATCAGTGGTATGCGGAAAAAAAGAACATTGCGTGTAGCAAAACCATATACAATACATGTCGACTTCTATCTGGCAGCTTCGTGAAATACAAATATAATCGTTTGATCAATGAACATTCCAATTATTAAGATGCCACCAAAGTTGAAGAAGCAGTGAATTGCTCAGTATCGGAGTGTATTATGCTGTGGTCGTATATTCTTGTCTTACGTTGGGGTAGTTCGGCCGGGAAGCATTTTCATCAATCGACATGGCAGAATTAAATTCGAAGCAGACGAGCGAAAAATTCTTATATTTAGAGTAAGTTACAGGCGTCTCTGCTTGAAAAGTCCCTGACCGATGACTTTCCTTGTGTGCAGAGTGTATCCGGTTGTTTAGAAGTGCAGTATTTTACCAGAAGACGTTCCCTCAATGACTAGTCGAGCATACGCTAATAGAAGTTGAATGAAAAAGTCTTCAGTTCCGTTCTTTGAAACCTTCAAGCATTTGTTCCGGTTTACTATTGCCAGTGAGGAATGGTTCTACCACATAGCTTATAATACGATTAGTGATCACAGTGGTTGCTATTATTTTTCCATCCCAATAACCGACGATGTGGAACAATTGACCCCATCACGTGTTATGAAGTAATAATATCAACATACTGTGAAAAATACTTTGACAATCAGTGAGAGGCAGCTCATGTGAATATATAGACCTAAAACAGTGTCCCACTAATTGAAGGGTAAAAAAAACCAGGCTGACAGAGTGGCGAGTCGCCCAATTTTCTCGCCACAAGACAGCTGTGTCCTTGACGAGGCTCGAACTCGCGACACGCAGCACCAAAGGATAGCACTGCAGCCGGGAGCGCGAACCAATCAGCCTACATCACATCTAGGCTGAGAAGTTAGTGCTCCAAGCCCTGAAGTGTTTGCTAGGACTGACTAACAGTCCCGTTTCTCGCGCATTTATCGTCCTATATAACAATTCAATAATGATACCTATGTCCGCATATCAATTAAATTCCATATTTTAGTTAGCTTAATCACTTTGAGTTTAGACGATATACTGTGATTTAGGAGGAGAGTGTTTTTTCTCAAGCTGATTAAAATGTTATTTATTGTTCTTAGATGTATGAAGCCAGCTCACTTGGACTTCCTTGCCTTGATTCAAGATACCTCATGAATTGCCAGAAATACTTGGGCACCTCCGTGAGTTTCTCAACGCATTGTCTCAATTCCTCACCCGTTTTACTCAGACGAAGAATACCCAGTGGATACCCTGGATACCCAGTGGATACCCTGGATACCCAATGGATATCCTGGATACCCAGTGGATACCCTGGCTACCCAGTGGATACCCTGCATATCAGCAAGCGCTTGCATCAACAAGTTTAAAATTCGAAAGAGATATTAACGAAACCTAACACATTTGGAGGACATTTTCAAAGGGGCCGACCGCAATGAAGCTGCTATAAGTATATCATAATAATCGCCAAGACACGATTTACCGTGAGTCCTTCATAAAGACGAGCTGCCAGGCGTAGGATGGATCAAACAGGACCTCCAACATCCTGCCCCTGGGCCTGTCATGGGCCAGCTCTGCTCACGAGCAGGCCTGGCACGGGCTCGGAGGGGATACCCTGCTATCCGGTCGCATGGATGCATCAGACACGCAACGGGCCCTGGCATAGGGCGGTATTGTATGCACGGAATCCACACTGGTCCGAAGTCGTAAGGTGCCGCGGGACTCGCCAGAACTCACTCACTGCCTGATGTGAGTGATGTGAGGGGTCAGGGCAAGTCGGTGTAGCTGCGGATAGCTTTTGACGTGAAAAAAAATCCGTGCGCAATTTTTAACGCTCACAGGGTAATGTCAGTCCAGGATGTATATTTTCCATGTTGGTTTGTCATTTGAATTCAATGAGCAATAACGGAATTTTCCTGACTATATTCAGTACAAGAAAATATAATTGACCTCAACTAGAGTCGAACCAGGGAGAGACGCGTGGCTTCCTGGGCGATATACTCACTACACCGAGACTGCATATAAGGTTGTACAACCAGCTGGTTCATGACCAGGAGACTGGTTCATGCAGGGATTCAGATAAACGCTTACCTCACCCATGGTGCTGCGGGGATGTTGAATGTAATCACACAGTTGAGTACACAGCATGACCGGATCCTGTGTCCCCGTTCGTCATGAACCAACGAGCTTCATAGCCACCGAGGCACCCAGTTAGCCATGCGACGGTTTCGGGTTCGATTCTCAGTGAAGTCGATGATATTCATCTAAGTGAGCGCGAACTAAGCGTATGTGTACTGTATAAAGTAGAAGTATATAATTTTAAAGAGTTCCCCTTTGTAGTAGATAAATGCTAGGATAGTCCTACTGTAAGTCTAGTCCACTGCTCCTATTATCTGCTACGAATGGAATTCATCTGTATTAATATATTCAATAAAACATATCTGCACCGTACTTCTAATCACAAAAAGGAGTTCAGATTTCAAATTCAGCAAATATTGAGTGCCGTCACAATCACGAGGAATCTTTTTTGATGAGGAACCGCTTATGGACCGATGGATGTCAATCAGGAGGAGAAGGCCCCTACTTCAGTGCGCTTATGATTCATCAACTGAGCTTGTTTAATTATTCCAATGTAAGTAACTTATTGCAGTATTCCATAGCTGAGAAGCCCTCATATTGGTGGCCTGCTCATACAATGCGTGAGGTTCGTTGTCCAGTAGAGTTCTCATGCTCGTACTCTGGACCCTCATATTGGTGGTCTGCTCATACACTGCGTGAGGTTCGTTGTCCAGTTGAGTTCTCATGCTCGTACTCTGGACCCTCATATTGGTGGCCTGCTCATACACTGCGTGAGGTTCGTTGATCCAGTTGAGTTCTCATGCTCGTACTCTGGACCCTCATATTGGTGGCCTGCTCATACACTGCGTGAGGTTCTTTGGCCCAGTTGAGTTCTCATGCACGTACTCTGGACCCTCATATTGGTGGCCTGCTCATACACTGCGTGAGGTTCGTTGGTCCAGTTGAGTTCTCATGCTCGTACTCTGGGCCCTCATATTGGTGGCCTGCTCATTTACTGCGTGAGGTTCGTTGGTCCAGTTGAGTTCTCATGCTCGTACTCTGGACCCTCATATTGGTGGCCTGCTCATACACTGCGTGAGGTTCGTTGATCCAGTTGAGTTCTCATGCACGTACTCTGGACCCTCATATTGGTGGCCTGCTCACACGCTGCGTGAGGTTCGTTGGTCCAGTTGAGTTCTCATGCTCGTACTCTGGGCCCTCATATTGGTGGCTTGCTCATACACTGCGTGAGGTTCGTTGTCCAGTTGAGTTCTCATGCTCGTACTCTGGACCTGTTTTACCTGTTTTTGTCGTTGTTCTCCTATAGAACGTTGTCGTGTAATACCTGCCCTCTCAATATATACACACACACAATAGTACTCGTCATCACGATCTCTTTCTCTTCTCAGTACACCTGAGAGACGCGGCCTTCTGTATGTGATACTACGGAAATTTATATGTAGAGACCGATCACTCATACCTTCTTCTTTAAAATACAAAAAACTTCCACCTAAATTACACTCAAGTTATAACGAATCTCCCCGTTAGCGAACACCTTTGAATCAGCGAAGATATCCGCTCTTAATTTTGAAATAATTTGGTTAGGCTGCAGCGAACCGACAGCTATTCAACAGCAAGCTTGATCATTTACGTACATAAATATGTACATGTACACAACGGAAATGGGTTCAGGTTACTTCAGGTCAGCTGTTCAGGTAGGAACAATGTTTAGAGATTTTTTGGTGTTATAATATTCCACGAGACTACACAGCGCGGAGTTTTTCGTTAACCGATAACCCGTTTCACATTAACGGGGAAGGTGCCCTAATCGAAACAGGTTTCTTCGATATGTTTGTTGTTGTTGTTTATTGATGAATTTTGATCATAAATCCTTACTATTTCATCATACACTTTCAAGGGCAAAGCATAAAACTCACTAACCACCGGTACTGACCACCGGTACTGAATACCGGTACTGACCACCGGTACTGAATACCGGTACTGACCACCGGTACTGAATACTGGTACTGACCACCGGTACTGACCACCGGTACTGACCACCGGTACTGACCACCGGTACTGACCACCGGTACTGACCACCGGTACTGACCACCGGTACTGACCACCGGTACTGATCACCGCTACTGACCACCGGTACTGACCACCGGTAGTGACCTCAGTACCGTAAATAATTACTATGGGGATAACAGGGACAGTTGTACAACTGCATTTCAGGTGTGGTTGGAATATCATCGCTGGAAACACATACGAAAACCCACTTCATATTTGTTCTTTGTTACACACCAGTTAAATCTTACATTTTTCTATCCCATGAACTCATGACGCCAGAAATAATATGTGGTGAGTCATGTATGATGGGAGGCGATCCATGTATGATGGGAGGCGATTCATGTATGATGGGAGGCGATTCATGTATGATGGGAGGCGATTCATGTATTTGTTCGTGAGCCCTGTTGCTGCCAATCCAATAATTATGTTGCTAATTGATTCATCCCGCATATGAACACACCCAAATCCCGACGTGACAATGATTTCTTTTTTATTTGGTTCTGTAGTGAAGAGCAGTTGATGTGTCTCATGAAAATTCATCGTTTTGCAATAATAGCAGGAATGATGGTCGAACGGTTTCGAATGCATTATCAATGTTCAAAAGCATCTGTACCGTTGATATCATCAAGTGTTTTTAGCTGAAGATTATTAGACTACTACAAAAAATCCATGTTCAGGGTTAAGAGAATGGTTTTGAGTCAGCTCGGATAAATCATTTTCTGTTATCAGGGACATCAGGTCATAATTGGCGGTCAATAAATCGATTATTATTTAGAAGTGATTCCATGAAGTCACCACTCAAAGGGCTGCAAAACGACTAGTAATTGTTACCTATTAACTACATATACTTTTGTTATAATATTCACGGTTGTGGAGACTGTAGTTAGTAATCTACATGCATGGCGCCCTAAAAGAAATAAAAAATGCCATGATATACATAGCACAAGCTACTCAAGGTATCGACATGGGGTTTCTTTCGATGATGAATTAAATGACGAAAGAGGATTATTTGCGGATCATGAGAAGCCACATCTATTTCAGGAACGATTAAAGCACATACCCAACAGCAATCATTTATGGGATGGATGCGCTATTGAATTATTGAATCACTTCTCTTCCGAATATTTTAGTTTAAAGAAGTGGATTAACTGTGTCTATACCAATATCCTTCTCCACACGACTACAGTACCTTCAATGAGGGGTTAACATTCAGCACGACGGCACTCCACCACATTGGGGAAGAGATGCTCGTGCATTCCTGTACGAAAACTTTCCAGGAAGGTGGATGAATGTGGCGGTCCGATTTTCAGGCAAACTTGTTCTCATGCCATACATTATTTAAATTGTGTACACACATGAGCACAAATATATATGTATGTATAGATATATTTA
>SDVV010045804.1:0-10034 GCA_016164225.1 Gammarus roeselii
GCATATAACGGCATTACCGTGTTGTTGATATGGCATATGCCAGCACTGCCGTGTTCTTGATAGGGCATATAACGGCACTACCTTGTTGTTGATAGGGCAGATAACGGCACTACCGTGTTGTTGATAGCTCATATAACGGCACCACCATGTTGTTGATAGAGCACACAACGGCACTATCGTGTTGTTGTTAGGGCAGATAACAGCACTTCCGTGTTATTGATAGGGCAGATAACGGCACTATCGTGTGGTTGATAGGGAATATAACGGCTCTACCGTGTTGTTGAAAGGGTAGATATCGGCCCTACCGTGTTGTTGATAGGGCATATAACGGCACTACTAGGTTGTTGATAAGGCAGATAACGGAGCTACTGTATTGTTGATAGGGCAAATAATGGCACTTTCGTGTATTTGAAAGGGCAGATAACGGCTCTACCGTGTTGTTGATAGGGCATATAATGGCACTACCGTGTTTTTGATATCGAATATAACGTAACTACCGTGTTTTTGATAGGCAGATAACGACACAACCGTGTTGTTGATAGAGCAGATAACGGCACAACCATGTTGGTGATAGGGCATATAACGGCACTACCGTGTTTTTGATAGGGCAGAAAGGGGCACTACCGTGTTGTTGATAGGGCAAATAACGGCACTACCGTGTTGTTGATAGGGTAGATAACAGCACTACCGTGGTCTTGATAGGGCATATAACGGCAATACCGTGTTGTTGATCGGGCATATAACGGCACTAGAGTGTACTTGATAGGGCATATAACGGCACTACCGTGTTGTTTATAGGGCATATAACAGCACTTCCGTGTTGTTGATAAGACATATAACAGCACTACCGTGTTGTTGATAGGGCAGATAACGGCAATACCGTGTTGTTGATAGGGCAGATAACGGCACTACCGTTTTGTTGATAGGGAATATAACGGTCCTACCGTGTTATGGATAGGGCAGTTAACGGAACGACCGTGTTTTGATTGGGCATATAACGGCACTGCCGTGCTGTTGATAGGGCTGATAACGGCACTACCGTGTTGTTGATAGGGCAGATAACGGCACTACCGTGTTGTTGATAGGGCATATAACGGCACTACCGTGTTGTTGATATGGCATATGCCAGCACTACCGTGTTGTTGTTAGGGCAGATAACAGCACTTCCGTGTTGTTGATAAGGCAGATAAATGCACTATCGTGTGTTTGATAGGGAATATAACGGCTCTACCGTGTTGTAGAAAGGGCAGATATCGGCACTACCGTGTTGTTGATAGGGCATATAACGGCACTATCATGTTCTTGATAGGGCGGATAACGGAGCTACCGTATTATTGACACGGCAAATAACGGCACTTTCGTGGATTTGATAGGGCAGAAACGGCATTACCGTGTGGTTTATAGAGCATATAACGGCACTACCGTGTTTTGATATCGCATATAACGTAACTACCGTGTTTTTGATAGGCAGATAACGGCACTACCGTGTTGTTGATAGGGCAGATAACGGCACAACCATGTTGGTGATAGGGCATATAACGGCACTACCGTGTTGTTGATAGGGCAGATAACAGCACTACCGTGGTGTTGATAGGGCATATAACGGCACTGCCGTGTTGTTGAAAGTGCATGTAACGGCACTACTATGTTTTTGATAGGGCATTTAACGGCACTACAGTCATGTTGATAGGGCAGATAACGGCACTACCGTGTTGTTGATAGGGCATATAACGGCATTACCGTGCTGTTGATAGGGCATATAACAGCAAAACCGGGTTGTTGATAGGGTACATAATGGCACTACCGTGTTGTTAATATGGCATATAACGGTACTAGCGTGTTGTTGATAGGGCATATAACGGCACTGCCGTGTTGTGGAAAGTGCATATAACGGCACTACTGTGTTGTTGATACGGCATATAACGGCACTAGTCTTGTTGATAGGGCAGATAGCGGCACTACCGTGTTGTTTATAGTTCATAAAACGGCACTACCGTGTTGTTGATAGGGCATATAACAGCAATACCGGGTTGTTGATAGGGCATATAACGGCACTACCTTATTGTTGATAGGGCAGATAACGGCACTACCGTATTGTTGATAGCGCATATAACGGCACTGTTGTGCTGTTGATAGAGCATATAACGGCACTACCGTGTTGTTGATAGGGCATATAACGACACTACCGTGTGGTTGATAGGGCAGATACCGGCACTACCGTGTTGTTGATAGCGCATATAACAGCACTACCATGTTGTTGATATTGCGTATAACGACACCACTATGTTGTTGATAAGGCATATAACTTCACTAGTGTGTTGTTGATAGGGCATATAACGGCGCTACCGTCTTGTTGTTAGGGCAATTAACGGCACTACCGTGTTGTTGATAGGGCATATAACGGCACTGCCGTGTTGTTGAAAGTGCATATAACGGCACTACTGTGTTGTTGATAGGGCATATAACGGCACTAGTCTTGTTGATAGGGCAGATAGCGGCACTACCGTGTTGTTTATAGGGCACAAAACGGCACTACCGTGTTGTTGATAGGGCATATAACAGCAATACTGGGTTGTTGATAGGGCATATAACTGCACTACCTTGTTGTTGATAGGGCAGATAACGGCACTGCCGTATTGTTGATAGCGCATATAACGGCACTGCTGTGCTGTTGATAGAGCATATAACGGCACTACCGTGTTGTTGATAGGGCATATAACGACACTACCGTGTGGTTGATAGGGCAGATACCGGCACTACCGTGTTGTTGATAGCGCAAATAACAGCACTACCATGTTGTTGATATTGCATATAACGACACCACTATGTTGTTGATAAGGCATATAACGGCACTAGTGTGTTGTTGATAGGGCATATAACGGCGCTACCGTCTTGTTGTTAGGGCAATTAACGGCACTACCGTGTTGTTGATAGGGCAGGTAACGGCACTACCGTGTTGTTGATAAGGCAGATACCGGCACTACAGTGTTGTTGATAGGGTATATAACGGCACTACCATGTTGTTGATATGGCAGATAACGGCACTACCGTGTTGTTGATAGGGCATATAAAGGAACTACCGTGTTGTTGATAGGGCAGATAACGGCACTAACTTGTTGTTGATAAGGCAGATAACGGCACTACCGTGTTGTTGATAGGGCATATAACGGCACTCCCGTGTTGGTGATAGGGCTTATAACAGCACTACCGTGTCGTTGATAATGCAGGTAACAGCACTACCTTGTTGTTGATAGGGCAGGTAATGGCACTACCGTGTTGTTGATAGGGCATACAACGGCACTACCGTTTTGTTGATTGGGTAGATAACGGCACTACCGTGTTGTTGAAAGGGCAGATTACAGCACTACCGTGTTATTGATAGGGCATATAACAGCACGTCGGGGCTGTTGATAGGAAATATAACGGGACTAACGTGTTGTTAATATGACATATAACGGCACTAGCGCGTTGTTGATAGGGCATATAACGGCATTACCGTGTTGTTGATATGGCATATGCCAGCACTACCGTGTTCTTGATAGGGCATATAACGGCACTACCTTGTTGTTGATAGGGCAGATAACGGCACTACCGTGTTGTTGATAGCTCATATAACGGCACCACCATGTTGTTGATAGAGCACACAACGGCACTATCGTGTTGTTGTTAGGGCAGATAACAGCACTTCCGTGTTATTGATAGGGCAGATAACGGCACTATCGTGTGGTTGATAGGGAATATAACAGCTCTACCGTATTGTTGAAAGGGTAGATATCGGCCCTACCGTGTTGTTGATAGGGCATATAACGGCACTACTATGTTGTTGATAGGGCAGATAACGGAGCTAATGTATTATTGATAGGGCAAATAATGGCACTTTCGTGTATTTGATAGGGCAGATAACGGCTCTACCGTGGTGTTGATAGGGCATATAACGGCACTACCGTGTTTTTGATATCGCATATAACGTAACTACCGTGTTTTTGATAGACAGATAACGGCACAACCGTGTTGTTGATAGGGCAGATAACGGCACAACCATGTTGGTGATAGGCCATATGACGGCACTACCGTGTTTTTGATAGGGCAGAAAAGGGCACTACCGTGTTGTTGATAGGGCAATTAACGGCACTACCGTGTTGTTGATAGGGTAGATAACAGCACTACCGTGGTCTTGATAGGGCATATAACTGCAATACCGTGTTGTTGATCGGGCATATAACGGCACTAGCGTGTACTTGATAGGGCATATAACGGCACAACCGTGTTGTTTATAGGGCATATAAGAGCACTTCCGTGTTGTTGATAAGACATATAACAGCACTACCGTGTTGTTGATAGGGCAGATAACGGCAATACCGTGTTGTTGATAGGGCAGATAACGGCACTACCGTTTTCTTGATAGGGAATATAACGGTCCTACCGTGTTATGGATAGGACAGATAACGGCACGACCGTGTTTTGATAGGCCATATAACGGCACTGCCGTGCTGTTGATAGGGCTGATAACGGCACTACCGTGTTGTTGATAGGGCAGATAACGGCACTACCGTGTTGTTGATAGGGCATATAACGGCACTACCGTGTTGTTGATATGGCATATGCCAGCACTACCGTGTTGTTGTTAGGGCAGATAACAGCACTTCCGTATTGTTGATAAGTCAGATAAATGCACTATCGTGTGGTTGATATGGAATATAACGGCTCTACCGTGTTGTTGAAAGGGCAGATATCGGCACTACCGTGTTGTTGATAGGGCATATAACGGCACTATCATGTTCTTGATAGGGCGGATAACGGAGCTACCGTATTATTGGCACGGCAAATAACGGCACTTTCGTGTATTTGATAGGGCAGATAACGGCATTACCGTGTTGTTGATAGAGCATATAACGGCACTACCGTGTTTTGATATCGCATATAACGTAACTACCGTGTTTTTGATAGGCAGATAACGGCACTACCGTGTTGTTGATAGGGCAGATAACGGCACAACCATGTTGGTGATAGGGCATATAACGGCACTACCGTGTTGTTGATATGGCAGATAACAGCACTACCGTGGTGTTGATAGGGCATATAACGGCACTGCCGTGTTGTTGAAAGTGCATATAACGGCACTGCTGTGTTGTTGATAGGGCATTTAACTTCTCTACAGTCTTGTTGATAGGGCAGATAACGGCACTACCGTGTTGTTGATATGGCATATAACGGCATTACCGTGCAGTTGATAGGGCATATAACAGCAAAACCAGGTTGTTGATAGGGTACATAATGGCACTACCGTGATGTTAATATGGCATATAACGGTACTAGCGTGTTGTTGATAGGGCATATAACGGCACTGCCGTGTTGTTGAAAGTGCATATAACGGCAATACTGTGTTGTTGATAGGGCAGATAACGGCACTAGTCTTGTTGATAGGGCAGATAGCGGCACTACCGTGTTGTTTATAGGGCATAAAACGGCACTACCGCGTTGTTGATAGGGCATATAACAGCAATACCGGGTTGTTGATAGGGCATATAACGGCACTACCTTGTTGTTGATAGGGCAGATAACGGCACTACCGTATTGTTGATAGCGCATATAACGGCACTGCTGTGCTTTTGATAGAGCATATAACGGCACTACAGTGTTGTTGATAGGGCATATAACGACACTACCGTGTGGTTGATAGGGCAGATACCGGCAGTACCGTGTTGTTGATAGCGCATATAACAGCACTACCGTGTTTTTGATATTGCATATAACGACACCACTATGTTGTTGATAAGGCATATAACGGCACTAGTGTGTTGTTGATAGGGCATATAACGGCGCTACCGTCTTGTTGTTAGGCCAATTAACGGCACTACCGTGTTGTTGATAGGGCAGGTAACGGCACTACCGTGTTGTTGATAAGGCAGATACCGGCACTACAGTGTTGTTGATAGGGTATATAACGGCACTACCGTGTTGTTGATATGGCAGATAACGGCACTACCGTGTTGTTGATAGGGCATATAAAGGAACTACCGTGTTGTTGATAGGGCAGATAACGGCACTACCTTGTTGTTGATTAGGCAGATAACGGCACTATCGTGTTGTTGTTAGGGCAGATAACAGCACTTCCGTGTTATTGATAGGGCAGATAACGGCACTATCGTGTGGTTGATAGGGAATATAACGGCTCTACCGTGTTGTTGAAAGGGTAGATATCGGCCCTACCGTGTTGTTGATAGGGCATAAAACGGCACTACTATGTTGTTGATAGGGCAGATAACGGAGCTACTGTATTATTGATAGGGCAAATAATGGCACTTTCGTGTATTTGATAGGGCAAATAACGGCTCTACCGTGTTGTTGATAGGGCATATAACGGCACTACCGTGTTTTTGATATCGCATATAACGTAACTACCGTGTTTTTGATAGGCAGATAACGGCACAACCGTGTTGTTGATAGGGCAGATAACGGCACAATTATGTTGGTATAGGGCATATAACGGCACTACCGTGTTGTTGATAGGGCAGAAAAGGGCACTACCGTGTTGTTGATAGGGCATATAACGGCACTACCATGTTGTTGATTGGGTAGATAACAGCACTACCGTGGTCTTGATAGTGCATATAACGGCAATACCGTGTTGTTGATCGGGCATATGACGGCACTACCGTGTTGTTGATATGGCATATAACGGAATTACAGTGTCGATGATAGGGCGCATAACAGCAATACCGTGTTGTTGATCGGGCATATGACGGCTACCGTGTTGTTGATAGGGCATATAACTGTCCTACCGTGTAGTTGATAGGGCATGTAACGGCACTAGCGTGTACTTGATAGGGCATATAACGGCACAACCGTGTTGTTTATAGGGCAGATAACGGCTCTACCGTGTTGTTGATAGGGCATATAACGGCACTACCGTGTTTTTGATATCGCATATAACGTAACTACCGTGTTTTTGATAGGCAGATAACGGCACAACCGTGTTGTTGATAGGGCATATAACGGCACAACCGTGTTGTTTATAGGGCATATAACAGCACTTCCGTGTTGTTGATAAGACATATAACAGCACTACCGTGTTGTTGATAGGGCAGATAACGGCACTACCGTGTTGTTGATAGGGCAGAAAAGGGCACTACCGTGTTGTTGATAGGGCATATAACGGCACTACCTTGTTGTTGATAGCGCATATAACGGCAGTACCGTGTTTTCCATAGGGCATATAATGGCGCTACCATGTTGTTGGTAGGGCATATAACGGCACTAGTTTGATGTTGATAGGGCATAGAACGGCACTACCGAGTTGTTGATAGGGCAGATACCGGCACTACCGTGTTGTTGATAGCCGTATAACAGCACTACCGTGTTGTTAATGTGGCATATAACGGAACCACCGTGTTGTTGATAGGGCATATAACGGCTCTAGTGTGTTGTTGATAGGGCATATAACGGCACAACCGTGTTGTTGATCGGGCAGATAACGGCACTACCGTGTTGTTGATAGGGCAGATAACGACACTACCGTGTTGTTGATAGGGCAGATAACGGCACAACCGTGCTGTTGGTAGGGCAGATAACGGCACTATTTTGTTGTTGATAGTTCAAATAATGGCACTACCGTGTTGTTAATAGGGCATATAACGGCACTACCGTGTTGTTTGTAGAGCATATAACGGCCCAACCGTGTTGTTGATATGGCAGATAACGGCACTACCGTGTTGTTGATAGCTCATATAACGGCACTACCATGTTGTTGATAGAGCATGTAACGCACTATCGTGTTGTTGTTAGGGCATATAACTGCACTTCTGTGTTGTTGATAGGGCAGATAACGGAGCTACTGTATTATTGATAGGGCAAATAACGGCACTTTCGTGTATTTGATAGGGCAGACAAGAGCACTTCCGTGTTGTTGATATGGCTGATAACGGCACTACCGTGTTGTTGATATGGCATATAACGGAACTACCGTGTTGCTGATAGGTCAGATTACGGCACTACCGTGTTGTTGTTTGAGCAGATAACGGCACTACCGTGTTGTTGATAGGGCAGATATCAGCACTGCCGTGGTCTTGATAGGGCATATAACGGCACTACCGTGTTGATTATAGGGCATATAACGGCACTACCGTGTTGTTGATAGGGCGTATAACGGCCCTACCGTTTTGTTGATAGAGCATATAACGGCACTAGCGTGTACTTGATCGGGCATATGACGGCACTACCGTGTTGTTCATAGGGCATATGACAGAACTTCCGTGTTGTTGATAGGACATATAACAGCACTACCGTATTGTCGATAGGGCAGATAACGGCACTACCGTGTTTTCGATAGGGCATATAACGGCGATACCTTGTTGTTGATAGGGCATAAAACGGCACTAGTTTGTTGTTGATAGGACATAAAACGGCACTACCGTGTTGTTGATAGGGCAGTTACCGGAACTACCGTGTTGTTGATAGCGCATATAACAGCACTACCGTGTAGTTGATATGGCATATAACGGCACTACCGTGTTTTTGATAGGGCATATAACGGCTCTAGTGTGTTGTTGATAGGGCATATAACGGCACAACCACGTTGCTGATAGGGCAGATAACGGCACTACCGTGTTGTTGATAGGGCAGATAACGGCGCTATCGTGTTGTTGATAGGGCAGATAACGGCACTACCGTGCTGTTTGTAGAGCATATAACGGCCCTACCGTGTTGTTGATAGGGCAGATAACGGCATTATCGTGTTGTTGATACGGCATATAACGGCACCACCGTGTTTTTGATAGGGCAAATAACGGCACTACCGTGTTTATGATATGGCATATAACGGCACTGCCATGTTGTTGATACGACATACAACGGCTCTTTCGTGTTGTCGATAGGGCATATAAAGGCACTACATTAATGTTGATAGGGCATATACGGCACTACCATGTTTTGTTGGGGCAGACAACGGAGCTACCGTCTCATTGATAGGGCAGATAACGGCAATACCGTGTTGTTGATAGGGCAGATAACAGCACTACCGTTTTGTTGATACGATAGATAACGGCACTACCGTGTCGTTGATAGGTCAGATTACGGCAATACCGTGTCGTTGATAGGGCATATAACAGCACTACCGGGTTGATGATAGGGCATATAACGGCACTACCTTGTAGTTGATAAGGCAGATAACGGCACTATCTTCTTGTTTATAGGGCATATAACGGCACTACCGTGTTGTTGATAGGTCAGATAACGGCACTACCGTGTTGTTGATAGGGCAGATAACGGCACTACCGTGATGTTGGTAGGTCAGATAACGGCATTATTTTGTTGTTGATGGTTCAAAAAATGGCACTACCGTGTTGTTGATAGGGCATATAACGGAACTACCGTGTTGTTTGTAGAGCATATTACGGCCCTACCGTGTTGTTGATAGGGCAGATAACGGCATTATCGTGTTGTTGATACGGCATATAACGGCACCACCGTGTTTTTGATAGGGCAGATAACGGCACTACCGTGTTTATGATATGGCATGTAACGGCACTGCCGTGTTGTTGATGGGGCATATAACGGCTCTTTCGTGTTTTCGATAGGGCATATACAGGCACTACATTAATGTTGATAGGGCATATACGGCACTACCATGTTTTGTTAGGGCAGACAACGGAGCTACCGTCTTATTGATAGGGCAGATAACGGCACTACCGTGTTATTGATAGGGCATATAACGGCACTCCCGTGTTGGTGATAGGGCATATAACGGCACTACCGTGTCGTTGATAGGGCATATAACGGTACTACCGTATTGTTGATAGGGCAGGTAACAGCACTACCGTGTTGTTGATAGGGCAGATAACGGCACTACCGTGTTGTTGATAGGGCATATAACGGCACTACCGTTATGGTGATGGGGCATATAACGGGAATACCGTGTTATTAATATGGCAGATTACTGCACTACCGTGTTGTTGATAGGGCATATAACAGCACTACCGGGTTGTTGATAGGGCATATAACGGGACTACCGTGTTGTTAATATGGCATATAACGGC